>WUAM01000407.1:1886886-1908716 GCA_024336885.1 Actenoides hombroni | reverse complement strand
GTGATCCTGCTCTGGCAGGGGGGTTGGACTAGATGATCTTTCTAGGTCCCTTCCAACCCCTATGATTCTATGATTCTGTGATTCTATGATAATATAGAAAATGAGCACACATCTGACAGACAGAGGATGGACTTTTTCACAAGCATTTTCAGGAGTTAGGTGTTCAGTTTACAGAAAAATACAACATAACCCCCACCCAGCATTTCTACCCTGAAAAACAACTGATGAAACAAAGCATAAAAGCTGAATCTTAAATTTCTTTGCTTTTTACAGTATCAACATTCCTTGTATTTCTAATTTCCATTTTTTTCCCCTGTTTGTTTGACCAGGCATTGTCAGTGTTGAAGCACTCACTGATGTCTTTCAGAAAAGAAAGATATGCTGAAATATTAAAAATTTATTTTTTGTTTTCCTTGCAATTTCTTGTCAAAGAGGTAGGTTTTAACTTGTTCTCATAAGGGGTAGTTTATCAGAGTTTATTATATTTAATTCTTAAATCTACAGTTTCTCATTTGTTAGTATGCTTTCATTTAAAGAACCATGTATTTCATATTCTGTAGCAATAGGCTATTTATTTCTGTTAGAAATTTAGGGAAACAGATAAAATTAGAGTCCTGTAAGTTTGAAGTTAATCCCGAGCTACTTATGTTATGGAATAAATTCAATAGGAAAAGTTTCATGAAATGGTCTATATGATTACAAATTGATAAGGAAAGTAAGAGTTGTGCATTTATATTATGTATAAAGATGCATGCATGTGAAATGATAGGGGTTTAAAACACGCTAAGGATGGCATGATTTCCAAAATGCTGGGAGAAATTATGGCTCTAACAAAAATTTAGCAAGTCAAGTCTCAGAGAAGGCTGAAAATTAGTGGTGTATCTCTCCAGAGCAATAGTTTCAATTTGATGGATACTATTTTTGAAAATTTTTAGGCATGACTTCATTTTGGCTTACAGCTCAGGACTGCAGGCAGTTAAGAGGCACCAATAATGTGATTACATTAACAAAACAACTCTACCCCGGTTTCCCAGTCCTGTTCCCAGTAGGAACCCTAACCAACATTTCTGCCTCCTTTGCTGGGTGTTCCTTGTGTGCGAGATCAGGAATCTGATATTCCTATTGAAGAGAAGAACCTGATCAGTGTAGAAGAGAGGTTAGTACATTTGCAAAAAGATAGAATTAGCACAGGAACTGGACAAAACCTTGCCTACATCCTGTCTCTAATAATTCTCCCAGGGTGAAGTATAAAAAAAAAGGCAACCATATTATGATGCTTATCTGGATAGTCCCTACTTTCTCAGAGGGCATGATGCAGTGTGATCTCTGACAGGAGAGGTGTCCTGGAATTTATAGCCTTTATAACGGAGTTTTATTCCATGAGCTTGTCGTGCATTTTTTGAAACTCTGTAAGTTTCTAGCACCCAAACATCTTGCAGCATCATATTTGACAGAAACTGCTTGGGGTGCATTTATCCCATCACACATTTGGGTTAATAGTGTGGGTTTTTTTAATGAAAGTTGCATGAAATATTACTTTGGTGACTACACTTTTAATTTGCAACGTGATCTAAATCAGCACTAAAACTATGAAGTCAAGATCTGTGCTTTGCACAGGGAGGTGACTGTCTCCCGTGGAAATACTCAAATGGCTGGTGACCTGTTTTTCAGTAAGGACAAATTTTTGCCTTTCAAGGGAAACTGAACAGTCTCAAAAGGTACCTATGCATTGGTTGAAAGACTGGTCTTCTGAATGCCTCCTTTTTATACTTTTGTCTAACTTCATCTTTCACAACTAAGCTTTTTTTTGTTTTTGCTTTTAAATTAAATAGTGCTACTTGGATCAAGAAGGTAACCCCAGAGGATTTGCAGGACTTGTGACACACTTGTACTATTATGAACCTTCAAATTTTGTTTTAGTGAGCTTTCTTGTGAAAGGTTTATTCCACAAATTATGCCAACCAATAAAAGGTAAATAATACTCCATGCATCTAAACTGCAGTCTGTGGCAGGCTCTGTAGCACCAGTGGTTCTGAACTTTTCTGTGTGCCTTCTTGCTGCTGCCACCTTTTGCTTGCCTACCCTTCATCCTCATATCCTTGGCCTCTGCCTTTACACACACTCAGCATATGCTCATATTTCTGTCTGAGAAAGCCAAGGCACATGTATGTCAATGATGGTATCAGGAACCTAAATTTACTGTTTGTGAAACATTCTGATGAGGTAAACCAGAATGCTATACACAGAAGAATTAATAATTCTGACTCCAGAGCAAGATCTGAATGCCATGTAGCAAATAAGATGGATGGCCACTCTGAATATCAACAGATTTTTTAAAATGAAGTACTACTGTCTCATTACATGAGTCAAATCCATTCTGTGCACTGGATATGCTGCAGTACATGAACATATAAGAATACACTATTAATTTGTACATATTATTAGCTGCTTTATTGTCTACCAGAGTTTTTTGTATGTAATGAGTTGATGTTTATCCAACATAGTTTTGCATAACCTCTGTCATGACAATGGCAGCTGGGAAGGTAACTCCTGAATAGGAGTTATTTTTAGAAAAGGAAAAAAAAAAAAGGTGTTTGTTTTTTTTTACACTTTCACATTTAACCCAACTTGGTTTTGTTTTGACATAGGCACAACTGTATTTTCAGAAGATGTCCTGGAAAAGCTGGTGCTCATTCTAGCAAACCTCTTTGAGAGAAAATATCTTCCAGCCTGTGCAATGAAATATAAATATAAATTTTGCCAGTCGAAGGTAGAGAGAGCATTGTTCTTTATTGTAACTTATTTGTGTATCACTTCAAGGAACTTGTTTCCTTTTGGCAGTTAGCCTAGTGTCGTTATGGATGTACAGTATCCTGGTGGGACAGCAAGTAGCTGCTCAGCCAGCCACTCTCTTACTCCTCCATCTCAACAGGATGGGGGGAGAAAATAGGATGGAAAAGGTCATGGGTTGAGACAAAAGCAGGGAGATTGGGAGATTGCTTACCAGTTATGATCATCAGCAAAGCAGCCTCAACTTGGGACAAATCAAATTAATTTGTTGCCAGTTAAGATGGATTTTGGTAGCAAGAAACACAAAATAAACATTTCAACACTGCTTTCTTCCACCTTCCTTCTTCCCCTTACTCTTTCATTCCTGACTCTTTTACCTCCTCCCCACCCCAAGCAGTGAAGGGCTAATGGGAAATGAGAAATGAGTTGTTGAGGTCATTTTTAAACAGCTCTGTGCCTCTCCTTCTTCCTCACATGTCACCCCCTGCTCCAGCGTGAGCAATCTCTGTGGGCTGTAGTCCTTCAGGGTAAACTGCTACAGTGTAGGCTCTCCACAGTCTGTAGTTCTTTCAGGAGGCTCTTCCTGATGAAGATGTTTATGTGGCCAGTTTCCAGAAAGCATTTTAAGTGGAAAAATGTTACTTATTTCAGAAAAGGGGCTAGTCATTTAAGAGGGATTACGGGACTGTTGTGGCTAATGGAAGCAAAGCATGATTCTGTCACGTTGGTAGGGAACCTGTTGAACACCAAGATATGCAAAACAAGATCAGGGAAAGGCAGCCCTTCACATGTCCCTTTTTTAGCTGGCTGAAACATCTTGAATAAAGCAGTTTGCCAAGTACCCTGTGAGTTAAAATCTAAGATTGTTATACCTACTGTTTATCTTCCATGCCCTTTTCTGCTTGAAATTCTTGTTCATCTTGAAGATCCCTTAATTCTACATGGTCAGGCAGACTGCCAAGTTGGGTAAAGTTTGGAGCTGTTCTCTTTTCTTCTTTCTACTGATACACTACATGTGTACTAATACTTTACATACATACTACTGCAGAAAGATGCTTTTGAAGAAACTACCTGAAGGAAGCAATAAACTGCATGTTATTTTAGGTCTTTCTAGAAGATCTGCCAGAAGACTTTGCAGATGCTGTAAATGAGTACAACACCAAAGTAGAAGAAAATTTTGCTCATTTTCTTCTGACAACTGCCAAGCTGGCAGATATGGAACAAGAATACAGACTTCCACTGTCAAAGACAGGTAGGGAGTGAAAAAATTAATGCATATTCATAATTTGTGGAATTGATTGCATTAGAAGATTTAGCTTAATTCTTACTTTGTAAAGAAACAAAATGGTGAATTCAGACATGCTAATAAAGGGGCACAATTTCTATTTTACTTTTGTTTTACAAGCATTAGGGATTGTATTGTGTATGGAATAAGTTTTGTACAGGTAAAGAATCATTTTAGTTGCTATTCTTTTATTATTTTACAGAGGAAATAAAAGTCAAAAATACCTTTTTATAAAAGGAAAAATATATTAACTATTATTATTGAATAAAAGTCTTTTTATATAATCAATTCATTTGCAGATCCTCAAATGCCTGTGATACTTGAATTGCTTTCAAAGTTTAGGTTTTCAACATTCAAACAGCCTTAAGGTTGAAGTAACAATTAAAGAAGAACATTGCACCATTTGTTAAATCAACTAAGCTATTTATGCCAATAAATGATATCCAATTGCCAAAGTAATATGAAAAGACATGACTATAAATTTACCAAGCAATATGGACTGCCACTGAGTGAAGAATTTTTACCTAGTACATAATCTCATGTTACATCCTGGAAGAGAGATATAAAAGCAGTATAATATACCAGTATCCCCATTGCCTAGCACCTTTAAAAAACCCCATGCCTTCAAAAATACTATTTTTTGCAGGAAGGATAAGCTTTAATTATAGCAGTTAATGGTACTTATTCACCCTTTTTTTCTACATGGGTACAGTGATTTTTAATGTTTTCTTTACTCTCTGCTGTGTACAACAACAACAACAACAACAACAACAAAGGTCAATTCACCTTACAAGCTACAGTATCTTATCACCTGCTTTGAGTTTCAAGTATGGTGATAGTTGGATCATAGAAAGTCTTGTATAAAGTGGTCATCAACTTAATACACAGGTGAGGCACTGGGGAGACAAACAGATGAGGTGAAGGCAAACCAAGAGTGAATACTACATATGGCTTGAGATGGGAAGCAGCAGTTTTCCATTTCCAGTACAGAGCACTGGAAAGTGCTGCACAGTGGTATAACATTAACACTATAGCGAAATCCTGCTTTTCCCATATTCAATTTAAGATTGCTTATTTTAACAATGGAAAGACACCACACATTGCTATGTTACCCGAAAACATAGGAAATACAGCTGCAAGTCAGAGAATGATGGAATTCCAAAACAGAAGAGTAAGGCATGGGCTACCTTGCATTTTCAGGATATATATTCCTTTATATGTGTTAGGGTTCCTAATGCTGCCTTTACCTAGGATGTGAGCTGTGGAAACTGCATTTCCTATTCTACTTGAATGGTAAAGTTTCTTGTTTAAATGGAGGATGTAGTATGGTTGTATTCTCCCCATTCTGCTGAAGCTATTTCACTGTGAAAGAAACATTTTCCATTAGATTTACAGAAATAGAAATGCAAGATCAAACTATGTCCTGTAGTTCAAGAGGTGGCAGAGACTTTTGTACTTACCACAGCCTGGGGCAAGGCTGCAAAAAAAAAAACAACAAAACTATGTCAAACTTCTCAGATTTTTTTTATGCGTGCCATGAACAGTGTTAACTACAGCATACTTAACCATAACACAAAGCAGAAAAGGTTGTAGTGTAAGGATTGAAAGCATTGTTGATAATTTGGAAAGGATGAATAAGTTTATATTTAGAGAAGGAAAGTCAAAAGTACAAGTATAATTAGAAATAACTAGACAGGTCTTCTACAGACAGCAATTGAAGGCAGTCCATAAGCCAACTGAAATACCATGCTGTTGTAAAACCAGAGATTCATACGAGGTTGCATAAAGCAGAGCACTTGTACGTGACAGCCTTCACATACTTGAGCCCCAGCAGGGCCTCAGTTAGAATGTTCATTCTTCAGAGCTCCATGCTTCAAGGAAAATATTGGCTGGGAGTCCAGAGAATGCAATAAAAATTATTAGATGTCTAGCTATTAAGACCTGTGAATACAGGTTAAAAAAAAAATGTTTTTTTCCAATGGTAGGACAGAATAAAAGATGAAGGTAAAATAAGTTGTCTAGTAGTAACATTCCCTTTGTTTCTTTTGTTCATAAGAATCTCTACACAATTGATTATAGGATATAAGAAAGGGCTTCCTGGTAGTGAGAATAATGATGTCCCCCATCACAACTTTTTCCTTGACTCATCTGTGGCCAAAATTGCTAACAGCACAAAGTTGTGCCAAAACCAAACCTCTATGGAGAAGGATTGAAGTTTAGAAGATTAACTGTTTCCTATCGCTATCTACTGAACTGAAAAAGTCTCTTTTAAAATAGTTTGCTGAAAGGTAACTTGTGTCTGCATAGCTTACATTGTGTTTGCAACTTCTTGTTTAGATTTTACATCTAGGAATTGGCATGGCTCTGAACTAGCTTCCTATTTGATGGACAACACCAAAAGCATATCTGCCATCTCACCTTTTGCATGTTTATCTGGAGTGGTTGATAACGATCTGTTTCATGGGGGGATCATTAATAAAGTAAGTTGGTTTTTTTTCTTGGGGGAGCAGAATTTTATTACAGTTGAATAAAAAGTCTTTATTGCAATCTTCTTGCCTCTGTATGGCACTATGCTTAAGTGTCACTCTTTAGGAAAAACAATTTGAGAGCCTCAAAAAAAAAATAAAAATCAGCACTCAGTAGCACTGAGTAAATAGTAAATAGTTTGCTTCCTTGCAAGGCTTCTGTTCCTTTGGACTCTGAGACAAGCAAATTACTCTAAAATTTCAGATTCAGACCCTATCCCCAGTTTGTTTTCTCCATGTCAGAAGCTTATTTTCTTTTTTAATCAATCACACAGTAGTCCTAAGGATCCTAGCAAAAGGATGCATTATTGAACTGATCACTTGCTTCTCAACTAGAATTTTAGTGATTAAGGCAGATAGCATATGAATTAGCTTAACTGTAATATACATTAACATGTTTACTGTCAGCTTGCATTTCTCTCTGGTGCTCCACATGGGCTTCTTAGCATTAGGGAATTACCACATGATTCATAATTCTCTAATAGAAAAAATAAAAATCCTACAACTGGAGATTTGAAGTTCACCTTCATCCTTAAAGTGCTCCATGCTTAAGGTTGATTAATGCATTGAAAGCATCAGTGAGAGAGTCTGAATGGATGATCAATGCATATGGAAAAAGCCTTATCTAAAACTCAAGAGAAATGCAGTGGCCTGCTCAACCTTGAAATTACTCAGAACATCCCGGAGCTGTACTGGCAGCATAAGTCACTTTACTAACAAACTCTCTCCTGTGTCTACAGCCTACATGTACTCATGCAGATTTCTGGAGTAGTCCAGGATTAGAAGTGTGGAACTGTCCAGGGGTGGTTCTAAAGGTGTAGGTTTGACAAAACAGGCATATACACAAAATCACAGCATCTACTCAACAGATACTACAATTCTTCATTTTTTCGTAGGCTGTCTTACGTTCCCTTGGGATTAATGTCACAAACTGCCCCCTGCTTCATTTGAACAAGTATGATAGCCAAGGAAGGAGGAGGCCACTCAATGCCTATGCACTGGATTTTTATAAGCATGGTTCCTTGATTGCATTGACAACTGATAACTGGTATGTACCAACATTTTTAACACCATTAAACAGCAGCATTGTTGACACTATGGTGCACCAAGTACATCTTCATTTTTAAAGCCTTCTCCCTCTGGAACTTAGGGATGGAATAAGTGTTAAATACGATTAAATTAGTTGAACATTTTAATGAGAATAAAACATACACTACATTACAGTCCAATGGCAATGGCTGGAAAGTATTAGCTGGGTGTCCAGTATAGTACCATAAAAGTCCTGACTTCAGTGACACAGGTTATTTTGACAGGCTCTTCACAAGTTTGGTTGGTTTTGGTTGGTTTTTTTTATTTAATCAAGGGTTCTTTTCACAATGGAAAAAAATCAGGAAAGTCCCAGAAATCATGATGTGCAATGCAGTAGTCCAGAAGATGGTAACACAGTAGCAGACAGATGTCATGATAACTACAGGAATCACAGTCAGGTTTCTATGGTGACAGTCCTCATGTACCATAAAAGAGCTTATGATTTGGATGCCTGTACTTTTAACATCAATCATGAGTTCCTCCTTTCATCTGTTTGTCTTTATTATTTGACCAAGCTTTTGATATCTTAGGTTCTTACTCATGTTTATGAGTAAGAAAACACCACCTCACTCTGCTCCCTGAGGGTGCTGTTGGGAGCATATAATATTATCTGGTCTTGTGTAAGCTCTTCAATGCAGATTCCAGTAAGAACAAGTAGAAATACACTTATTAACAATGCACTGTTGTAATTATAACAGCATAGTTTGGCACTAATGCCACGTTGTCAAGAGATGAGGAAATACACTGCTTATAGAGGCACAGTCTTTGATTCCGTCAAGCTGGTCTAGTGGAAGGTGTCACTGCCCCTGGCAGGGGCATTGGCCTAGATGATCTTTAAAGATCTATTCCAGCCCAAACCATTATACAAGTCTATTATTTTTGATACAATACTGATTGTTAATTTTTTTTTCCTATGTCGTATTCCTACTTACTTAGGAACTGAGTTTAAGTTGCTGTTCAGTAATCTGCGGTCCTTTGTGCAAAATACAGGATCTTCATCAGCTGTAGACAGCTTACACTGTCTCCTGCTCAGTTCAGCCAACAGATTTCTCTGAAGTATGGCATTCCAGTTTAGCTTGTGGCACATTAGTTATTCAAACAGTTGAAACCATGTTCCAAAGATAATTTAATTTATTCATATTATCTTTCCAAATGTTACTCATGAGTCTCCTAGATGTTTAGTATAATTACAGAAACATGTGTCTCTACAGAATTATTAATTATTTTAAGCTTAGTTATTCTGCACTAATCCTAATGAATGAGTCTGTCAGTGTTTGAGGCCACAGCGTATGCTCTCTGCATCGTTACCCAACTGACATGGCAGGGTTTATTGAAGTGAAAGAGTACGTTATGGTGCCTGCCAGGGGGAGGTTTCATTTGGATATCAGGAAGCATTTCCTGACAGAGAGGGTGGTCAGACATTGGAATGGGCTGCCCAGGGAGGTGGTGGAATCACCATCCCTGGAGGTGTTTAAAGAAAGGCTGGATGTGGCACTTAGTGCCATGGTCTAGCTGATGTGGCGGTGTTGGGTCATAGGTTGGACTTGATGACCTCAGAGGTCTTTTCCAGACCCAGTAATTCTGTGATACTGTGTGATTCTATCCATTTGAATTTTTTTTCTTTCTTTAGGTTGAATGAAAGAGATGCTTACGACGCAATCAAGAATTTTTCACTCCTCATTAAGTCTATTGGGTATGATAAACATGTATTTTATATTAAAAAGCGTAATTCCTCTTTAAAACAACTTAAAATGAAACAGTTTGTTGTGGGGTTTTTTTGTTTTGTTTTGTTTGTGGTTTTTTGTTGATTGTTTTTGTTTGTTCTTTGTTTTGTTTTTTAAACCAGAACATCACTGAGTGAACTGTGTGATGATCCAAATGATAACGTTCTACTGGCATTTAAACAAGTGGGTGAAATCTATGAAGACAAACTGAAGTGTATTACCTGAAGAAGGAAAAGAAAAGAAAAAAAAAAGAAAAGCAGCATTATATAATACCCCTACCTCACAGAGCAGCTGCCTTTTCAGTTAGGAAGTGACTAGGTCTGACTTACCAAATATGTTTCATCCATTAGTAATACAGTTTACTTTAGAAAATTAACCTTTACACATTGACATTTTAGCAGCACCAATATCACTGAAATAATTGCTTCTAACAAATTTCAAAACTAGGTAATTGCACCTATCTTTCAGCTGAACTCTTTGTTTTTTCAGGCAGTGACATATAGGTTAAGACAGCTCTCAGAAATATACTGAACAAATGTCACAGTTCTGGCAGCTGGTGAGATTATAGCCTCTCAGTAGGACAACACTGGAAACTTCCAGCCCATTTGTGAAGGATGCTCAGCAATTCCTTTTTGCAATTATAATCAAATAAATAGTTCTAATTATTTTCCAAGCTTTCTATTAAGTTATGAAGTGGTACCTTCATGAATCATTAGATATATACACACATCCTAATGTTTAGATAACCTAGGATAATTAGACATTGACAACAGTCCTCGTTGCCACACACAATTTTATAATGATGACAAAGATAGTGATGCAAATTATTCTCTATTGATAATAAGCAAAATGTGCATTAAGGACAATTCAGAAGCCCATTTCTTCAAATTCACTCTGGTCTTCATCAAATGAGCACCGATTAATTTTTTTGATTTGAAATCTCTTTAGGCAGCATTAAACTACACACAAATGTGTTGGTAGGAGATACTATGGGGAAAACTGTATTTAGTCGGGTAGTGCTGCTGAGCTACCCTCAACTGACCTAAAACTCTTTTTTCCTTCCATTTTTTTGATGTATGAAATAAAATTATGACAGAAATGGAACACAGTAGTAGAGAAAACTGCTTTATTCTTTACCCTGTGAGAAATCATGGCATATGTAGATAAATCTTGCTCAACTATTCCTCAGCTGAGGTAGAAGTGACCTTATTTAGACCTTTCCATGTTCCTGTTTCCCAGTATAAATGGAATGATCTTTTTAGCTAAGACACAATTAATTGACCAGGGAATAAAGTCCGAAATTGGTCCTATTGTGTTCTCAGTTATTTGACCAGTAAGCATGAAACCTTGGGTGAGAAAACAAACAGGCGTGTTAGAGGGTACTAACTTTATATGCTGAAGACTGAGGTCTGTTAAAAGTGTTACTAACAGCAGTCACCATTTCACTTTTAATAATGTACATAAGCAGCACCTCAATCCTGTTAGGGCTTTTAGTAAGGAGCCAATAGTGACAGATGACCAAGTGATTAAGTGAAAATGACCAAGGAATCAACTTGTAAAAATATCAGAAAATCAGTAATTATACTGATTTAATATCTGGGTGGACTGTAACTCTACTGTGACCTTATCTTAAGTAAGACATCCTGCTTAGCATTTATCTCCTCTGTAAAACTTCAGCGGTGAGCTGTAATGCACTTGGACAAGGACTTGTCCTGCTTGAAAAGCAGTCCTAGGACCGTATTGAACACAGGCACCAACAATTCCTGCTTTCAGAAGCAGGGTATCAGAGTCTATTTGCTTTATGATTCTATAATGGTGTCTTTGCACTACAAGATGAAGTGATCTGCTTTAAACTTTCTCAGATTCTCATGAAACACTGTAATAGAAATGAACAGAAGATACATTGAAAATAGGCAATTTTAAGAAACTCAGTAACTCTAATTCATTAGGATTTTTTTTTTTTTGGTCACTGTAATCAGTGGCAGAGTCCAGTTGGAGACCTGTAACTAGTGGTGTTCCCCAGGGGTCAGTACTGGGTCCAGTCTTACTCAGCATCTTCATCCATGACCTGGATTCAGGGACAGAGTTTATCCTCAGCAAGTTTGATGATGATGCTGAACTGGGAGAAGTGGCTGATACACTGGAAGGCTGTGCTGCCACTCGGCGAGATCTGGACAGACTGGAGAGCTGGGCACAGGGGAACCAAATGAAGTTCAACAAGGGTAAGTGTAGAGTCCTACACCTGGGGAGGAATAACCCCACACACCAGAGCAGGTTAGTGGTAGACCTGCTGGAAAGCAGCTCCACAGAGAACGACCTTGGAGTCCTGGTGGACAAGAAGTTCTCCATGGAACAGCAACGTGCCCTTGTGGCCAGGAAGGCCAATGATATCATGGGGTGCGTAAAGAAGAGTCAAAGACCAGCAGGTCAAGAGAGGTTCTCCTCCCCCTCTACTTTGCCCTAGTGAGACCACATCTGGAGTGTTGTATCCAGTTCTGGTCTCCCCAGTTCAAGAGGGATAGGGAAGTAATAGAGTCCAACAGAGAGCTATGAGGATGATTAAGGGACTGGAACATCCCTCATAAGGAGAGGCTGAGAGCCCTGGGGCTGTTTGGCCTGGAGAAGACTGAAGGGGGACCTCATTAATGTTTATAAATATCTGCAGGGTGGGTGTCAAGTGGAAGGAGCCAGTCTCTTTTCAGTGATGCCCTGGGACAGGACAAGAGGTAATGGTCACAAACTGGAACACTGGAAGCTTCACCTCAACACGAGGGAAAACTTCTTTACGGTGAGGGTGACAGAGCCTGGAACAGGCTGCCCAGAGAGGTTGTGGAGTCTCCTTCTCTGGGGACTTAAAACCCCCCTGGCTCTGTTCCTGTGTGGCCTGCCCTGGGTGACCCTGCTCTGGCAGGGGGGTTGGACTCGATCTCCAGCGGTCCCTTCCAGCCTCTACCATTCTATGATTCTATAATGCAGACACAAAGGGAAGATTAGCATATTTCATAAGTTCTAGACACTATTTTTAAGTGCAGTTAATAGCAGAATGCACTGCCACAGAAAAACCGAGGCCAAGATTTTAACACAAATCAAATTAAAGTTAGTTCAGTGTTTTCTTAAACAAACATGGTATTTTGAAGTATTCTGTCGCAGTAAGCAGACTGGTAAGCCTTGCAGAAATTCAAGTAACATTTCTCTTCAGTTAAATATAATTTGGAATGTATATATGTATATATTTATTTTAAAAGATGACTAGTTAGCAGTGAAAAATTCTGAAGGAATATTAAGCATTCCACAGTCTGATCCCATACTTGCCCTTGACATATCTACCTCATGCAGGCTTAATTTATTTAAAATCTGGCACCAGCTATTGCTGATGGGGGAAGAGTTAGTGAAAAAGAGCTTTACTCTGAAACAGTACTACTGTCTACATATTCTAATAGCTAAAGCAGAGTTGTCTCTTGGAGATAACAAAACGGTTAATAAACTAGAAAAGATGGTATTTTTATCCTCACTTTGCATATTTCACAGACTAAAAATTCAGTGACTTCTGGATCATTAATAAAGAGCCATTTTTCCCTTTCTTCCTGTCATTACACACATTTAAAAAGATTTTTGTATTTTAAAAGCTTGATTCTCCTAATGCTTTCATCAAAACAGCACATCATTATCTGTGCACTGATTCCCAAATTGTTGCCAAAAGGAACTGAAAAGTAGCTGTGATGTTTCCTTTTCATAAAGGCAGCATTTCATAAAGGTGGCTGACACCTGCCTGCAATGTACAGCAAGAACAGCGAGGTAGCATTTCTATTTTAAAAGTATAAATAAAATACTGAAGCTACACCGAAAGTTACACCTTTAATATACACTAAATACACCATAGAAAAAAAAAACAAAAAACAACACAGCTGAAGGGAGATACACAAAACACATTTCAGTAATGCCCTTCAACATCCTGTATGATCCCCAGGGCTCTCCTCCCTCCCTCCCTCCAAGGTGAATGCTCTATTGCCTGTGCTCTTCACCGCTTCAACTCTAGTGCAAGTGCTGCTGTCGAAACAGCAACGTGCTGCTTCCTGTTGCTGAGGCTTCACTGAACCTGCTTTCTGGGACAACTGTGTCCCCCACTCCCCACACATACCGCAGTCGCACTTCTCAGAGGGTCTGCGTTCTCACAGACCTACCATGTAACCGTCATCGTTGAGTCTTTAGCAAGACACCTCATTTTTGGTTGTTTCGTCACTTTTTTGGTGGGTTTGTACTGTAAAAATCGCTCCAGTACATTGCACTTGCTGATAAGCAGTTACATTTCTAACAGAGATCTCAGTTGGCAAGAACAAGGGAGAATAACGGGTGTAAAATCACAGGTATCCCAGATTTTTAATGTGTCAAGTAGCATTTATTTAATGCCAACTTATCTTACATTTCCCTCTCTTCACGTCTCTGATTTTCTTCTCGTAGATACTTTGTCTTCGGCAACAGAGTAATATTCTGATGCACTACTGGTATCAGTACAGACAGATGTTTGACTTAGCTCTTCGGTGTCAGAGTCGCTGTCACTCGGCATTCCTTCCGCCGCAGTTCCCGTCAACACAGAACCTTGTGAGAACGGATCACAACCAGCTGGATTCTGGAACTGTACACACTCAGGTTCATCTTCCCTTCTGGGATAAGAAGAGTTGTTTTCAGCAACAGTTTCACTTCCTTCATCTTTTATTTCTGTTTCTTGTTTTGGTGCTGTGGTAGTCAGTTGACTAGAAGAAGCATTCTCGTATTTAACAGGAAGGGCAACTGAAAAAGAATTACTACCAGCAGTCATTTCTGCACTTTCAGGCTTCTTGGAGGAGTTCCTAGGCAAGAATGAGCCTTCACATTTTGGATGGCCATGTTTAGAAGGAGGCTCTGCACGCTCTGAAAACAGCAGCTTCTTCCCTAGACTTTGGGGTGTTTTGTCAGATCTTCTCTTTTCCATTTTTTCAGTACCACTTCCAGACAAAAGCACAGAGGAAGTGAGTGAATCAGAGGTATTTCTGACAGCACTTCCAAATGAAAACAGCGGGGAAGGGAACTGAAACCAGTTATTTTTGAAGGAAAATAAACGATTACTGGGGGAAAGGGGGCGCTCGGAGAAATCATTCGCCTCAGCTGCAACGTTGGCTACTGAAGTACTGCAAGCTACAGCTGTGATGGATTCTGAGGCAGTAGCTTTTTGTTCCCACAGGACAGATTGTTTCTGCGTACCGTATTCCACAGCTTCCTTTGCAGAAAGGGTTTTCTCTCTCACGTGAGATGTTTTTTTGTTAGATGACTTCTCAGCTTGGCTGAGAGATGAGGATAACGGTAAAACCTGAAATGAATTGGTGACTCCGAATCCTTCAAAGCAAACAGATTGTTTTCTTTCTGAATTGCCAAAGGGAAACAAAAAATCTGTCTTCTCACTTTCTGCCGAGTCTAAATTCGGACTGGTTGAAGCATCGGAAACGGTGGTTTTGGTTACAGGACCATGCTTTCTAAATTTGTTTTGATCCTGGTTATTGGTTTTATCCACAGGATTACATTTTCCTAGATAAAATTGAGGGAAAACGTATTTCCTGTCTTTCTTTCTAAAGGAAAATGTTCCTGTATCTTTATTAGATGTGGGCAGCGAGTTGTTACACGCACTGAAAGCAAAAGGTCTCTCTGCAGAAACATCTAAGAATTCTGAATTTGAAGCAGTAACAGCTACAGGTGCTGCTGGTTTTAAGCCAGATGACGTGCCAGAATTTGTGTCCGTTTCATTGGAAACGGTAACTGCTGATGCCTGCACTGGCAATTTCTCTTTAATTACTACATCCGAGTTCTCTGGTAAGGCTGGAGTGGTTACTTCCTGGGAACTTCTCTCACGAAATAATTTTAAGTCACCATTTGTTTCAGAAAAGTTCATATTTGCGGATGGGATACTGCAATTACTGGTTCCAGAACAGCTTCTCTGAAAGTCATCCGCTCTTTGCAGGGTTCCCATTTTCACCTTATCTGCGGTACTTGCTTCGGTAGGTGAAGATACAAAAGGAGTTCCTGAGGACCTATCCTCCACAGCCTCAGCAGTTACAAATTTGTACTTTTTATTTGCAGGTAAAGCTTGTGTCTTGAACTCATCGGTGGGCTTCTGACGTTCCATATAGTATTTGTAACGTAACTCCTACAATTAGAGCAAAGAATCCTGGTAAGTAAAACAGCATTTGTTGAATCAGAGGTTATAAATCTGACATTCAGTCCTAAGCCTGAAAAGGAGTTTTAATGTATTCTGTAGCTTTTATTAGCAATTTTTCCATTGCTACTAGAAGGCAACAGAGCACAAGTCATTATGGAAAAAAAAGTTCTTTAAAAATGGAACCCTGATGACAGAGTAAGTATTGAAATAGGAGACTAGAGAAAACTGTATTTAAAGCCCCTACTAAAACCTGAAGTAACTAAAAACCTAAAAATACTAGCTTGGACATTAAGTGACAAATGATCAAATTTTCATGAAAATAATCATCTGAAACCAATTTTGGTAGTGGGTTCCTTTTTTTTTATACTAGATACAATAACTATATAAATTGTACTCTCAATGGGAACAGAAAACAGATGTTCTTCAAAATGATACAAAAGAAATAATTCTATATTTAAAAGTATTCTCAGAACATATGTTATGCGATTCACTTCCAGCCATACTTCACTAACTAGAAGCATTCTATGTAACAATACTCACGCAGCAACCCACATGGAACTGCTAGTAAGTGAGAAAAAAATCTAGTTGTATAACTAGATCATTGGAAACAAAACAAAACAGAGATTGGATACAGTTTCACACCAAACCATCAGGAATTTTTATCCCCTTAGAAGACTGGATTCTATTATCTTCAGAAAACAGAACACAGACAGATCACTTCCTGTTCAAACAGGCAATACAGAAGCTTTTTTTGGATTAGAAAGCTACAGATGTGACTCAAAAAGCCACACCAAAATATAATTACGTGTTTGAAGTCAGTAGTAAGATTAAGTTCCAGCTTTCTGAATTAAAAAACCCCCACCTAGTCAGATTTACACTCAAGAACTGGAAGGGCAGCCTTCTACTAAGAAAACTGAAAGATATTATTAAAACCTCATTTCGAAAGTTGTGTCATAACAAACAGTAACTAGGCCATACAGCAGATCTTCAGTCATACCTCATGACTCATGTTTTGAAACCCTGACATTTCCGATATTGACATGAAGCGGGTACAGATCCTGCTGCCGTCTGCTAGAGCTTCCTCCTGGCCTGCTACAGGCTGGAAAACAAAGGTTTGCAGAAGACACTGTAGTTCATTTTGATAAGAGAAAATGAACAGAAAAGTACAATACTGTAGCCCCATAGTTGATAACTTACAAGAAATGCCTTAGGTACATTCTTCTGGTCCTGCCATTGCTTCAAGTTGTTTTTAAACAGGGTGTTTTTTGTTGAGTTGTCATTTCCTCCAGAAGGTAGATCTATCAGAAAGAATACAATATTGATGGAGAACATACTAAGTATGGAAAATACCAAAACGTTCCTGTGCCTCTAGACGGGGATTACAATTAGTAACAAAAGTGACACCCTACTACTTGTCAAAACTCCTGTTACATAGAGCAAAAAGGCCTGCATAAGAAGTTTTCTAAATGCCTGGAGATGCCTGCCCTGATGCAAAACCCAACATCTTCTCCCATCAAGAAAAAGCATTTAATCAGACCATAGTTAAGGTTCATAGTACACCACAACAAATGCCCATCTAGTTCAGCAACACATTTCTGACAGTGGTGATACTGGTTATGTAGGACAATTATAATGATTCTTCCCCAAATTAAAAAAAAAAACCAAACCAATCAGCCTAGGGACTTTCTAGAAAAAGCAAGTTCATAAAATCCATTTAAAAGCCTTGATGAATTTATGATTCATTGATTTGCTTAGATGCTTTCTGAACACTTTGCCTCTTTTCCCATGCAGATTGTTTATTAGCAATTAGTTCCATGAGTTAAGGGGTCCTAAAGTGACTTCCTGAATCTTGCCCTATATCAAGACCTTTAACTTTCACTACCTTTAACAATACCTGCATTAACGGGCACTAATTTCAAAGCCAAGATTTCATTAATAACAGGTTTTATATCCATCATCTTTTGAGTATACTCTCGTGGTTTTTCATAGCTGGATGCTATATTCATCAGGTCAAGCTGAGTTTTCATTCTGGAGGGGAAAAAAAAACCCAAAACAACAAACTTAAACACCCTTCTTAAGGCTCACATGCCAATAACTAAATTACACCTGCCTAATACAGTAAAAAAAAAAAAAAAAAAAAAAAGAAAGCATTAAGAAGAAGAAATCAGAAGATGTCTTCAATATAATGTCAGGTTTCCTTGATTATTTTTTCTTAGAAGTACTACTTGATGACTCACTTGAATTAGATTTACATTAGATACACAATGAAAACTGCAAGAAGTAGTGCTAGTCTGAACCACAACGTATTTTAAAGAACTCCATTTCCAAAATTCTTCTTTAAACTCTGCTTAGAGAGTGCTAAGAAGTGTAATTAAGAATCTTTAGAAATAAATATACAGGGTATGTGCACTGCAAACACAAAAAATGAAGATACTGCAGAATCTCCACATACATTCTTACACTTACAGAGTTCTGTAAAAGTTCCAGGCATGCTTCAGTGTTCCTGAATTTAAACAAGACATCTAAAAAATACCCAGTCACCATGTGTTAATGAATTCCTATACTCAGTTTTTGTCAGGAAGCCAATTCAAAAGATGGATTATCTCTAATGCCAAATCATACATCACTAAAATACTTGGCACAATTGTAAAATTTGGAACACAAGAGCATCCAAAAATCTAAAAGCATTATGTCTTAAAAAAAAAAAAAATAGCATTTAGCAATTAAGTTGCTGTATCAGACCATATCCAAAGTAGCCACTTTCTTAGTTTTTAAACTTAAAGTTAGAGTAGAGAATTGAGAAAGCATGAAAACAAACATATATACCTTGTATTCAAGCCACAGGCCACCTATAAATAAAAGAAGAATTTGTAAGATATTCCAATTCTTAAAAGATAGCTATTGTTATGTTACCAAAATACTTCAGAGACTGAACTCCCTGTCTTCATTTCACACAACCATAGGAAGTAAACATGTTAGCATTCATTAAAAAAAAATAAAAGAAATAATTAAAGAGCATACAAACATAAAATTAAAAAAAAAATTTCTGGCACAATGATTTATCCTGTGATATTTTGTGTTAAAGACAAAAAGAATTCTTTCAGAGCCAAACGAAGATATTCAAATCATTAATCATGACCCATGTGGTTATCTGATTACATCAGATGTTCAAATATTTGTAAGCATTGAAATGAAAGACTATTTTGCATTTTTCAGTGAGGGAAGCCTGTGCTACCTGCTCTCAAGATGCTACTACACTGAGATTTTTATAAAGGTGTCTTAGCTTTAAATCAGCCAGATATTGGCAGTATGAAGTGCACTGCAGTCAGATGACTCTTCCCAAAGAAAGAGTAATGAGAAGTGAAAAACTGACTGGATTGTAGACTACCTGCTTCCCTATACAAACCCAGTAATCTCACTGTACTGTAGCTTAAAATAACAACAACAAAACCCCACCTCAGTTATGTGCACTGTTAAGGGGGGGGCAGGTGGGAAGGTGCCAAGTTTAAAGCATACTAACCACTAACTAAATCAGAAATAAGAGTTTTTCTCTGCAGTTCCCTTAAACACTATGTAGGAAGACTCTAAGGGTCTTGTATACATACACACATCTACACACTACATATGTAGTACACTGTATGTCAGAAGTTCATAAGCTAGCTTTGAATAGGCTGATTTAAGTCCAATCACATACCTTGGTGCAAAGGTTAGTATGGGTTTTAAAACTGGCATAATAGCCTTAGCTCAGGTATCCCCACACAGTACTCCACTGTGCAGCACAGACAAGTTATTTGTTCTGACTCTGATCTTTCCCCATAAAGCATTTTCAGTGTCTTACAGAATCACTGAATGGCAGGGGTTGGAAGGGACCTCTGGAGGTCATCTAGTCCAACCCCCCTGCCAGAGCAGGGTCACCTAGAGCAGGCTGTACAGGATCACATCCAAGCGGGTTTTGAAAGTCTCCAGAGGAGACTCCACAACCTCCCTGGGCAGCCTGATCCAGTGCTCTGTCACCCTCACAGTAAAGAAGCTTTTCCTTATGTTCAGATGGAGAAGTTTAAAAGTTTACAAGATTAAAAAGGCAATGGAAGTGCTTCATACACAAAGTATTTGAATATAAATATGGAAAGACATCTAAGCGTGGGACAATTTTGAAGGCAATACTAGTAAAGAAGTCCTTACCCAGCAAGAAGGCAGCTTACTTTCACAGCTGGTAGCATAAGAGAGCGTGTTACAGCAACAGATACACAGTCAATATTAATTTCATTAGTTCTCAGAAGAAAACTGAATTCACTATCACTGAAAAGCTGCAAAGGAAGTTTTTCAAACTTCTCTAAAACGAAAAGCACTGTTATGAAAAAAATGTATAAAGTGTTATATAATTTTTAGTTTGTATTTTCAATTTGTTGAAGATTTTCCTTATTCAGTGATTATCATAACCTACAATACAGGAACCTCGATATGACATCTGACTTTCACTGTACAACTGGTATGACATCAAGCAGTAACAAAAAGGCCGTCACCTCCAGGAAACGCTGGGGATCGCACTCATGGACAAGCTTTTCACAATCCTTCAAAAAATTCTCAATGGTCTTCTTGTGAGTTTCCTTCATTTTCTTCCAAATCTGGAATTCTTTCTCTCTTTTGCTTCTTTGATTTTCAACATCTTCTAGCAATTGCCGTTTCTTAGTCTCCAGAGTTTTGAAGATTTCTCCAAATTCCAGTGCAATTATCTCTGCATCGTTGTTCAGCACCATCTAGCAGCAAGAAAACAAAAAACCAGATGAAAATACAGTAGCACTGTATAGAGGGAGTCACTTCCCTGTGTAAGCTGAACACATCTATGCCACAAGCAGCACCGGCATGCTCCATGTTGAGATTAACCTATCATGAGAAGTGAACCACATGTTTATGCAAAAAAACTATCCAACATCTGTAACTCACGTCAGTATCGTTTGGTTGACTTGATATTTCACTCATCAGCTTCTCGTTTATTATTCTCATTTTTTTCAGATTGCTGAAGAAGGTTAGCTGCAAGACAATTGAAACACTTATTACGACTTTACGCGCTTCATAAGAGAAACACAATTCAGTGGTTACCTAGAATCACTTCATGGGATGTTCCAGCCAACACAAAAAACAAAGGCCGCGAATCAAAACATCACTTCACATCTAATGCTTTCCTGGACCAGTACAAAAACTTTTGCTATTCCTCTCAAAGTAAAGTTTTTAAGCTCACCTACAATGCGTATTCCAGCATGCCTGTACCATTACTTTATAGTTAAAACATTGTTTCCCTCAACCTTTGTTTTTAAAGCCAAACAAACCAACCAACCAACCTCTCCCCTCAGACACAGAGCTAACACAACATACGTTTTAATGCTGGTATTCCAGTTTGACAGGGAACTGCATGATCTTCCCTTTTAAAGTCTCACACTGGTAAATTGAAAGCATTCCATCACTGAGTTATTTCTGTGTAGTTTTAAACTAAGGTTATCACTGTTTTTTTTACCTCACTACAGCATCACTAAATTTTACATTGAAAGTCTAGTGCAAAGATGGGAAACCTGGGGAAAACAGAGCGAGATGCAGTGGGTGGTAGGAGAAGCAGGAGGGGACAATCAGTGCAACAGCAGCTTTTGGCTTAAAGAGTAGTCAGAACTGTCAAACTTTTACACCTATACTCTTCATCAGTGCCCTGACCTTGTTTCAATTACTGCACGGCAGAACTACTGTTGTGATGTGCCACCCTGCATTCAATTTTCATAGTGCATGAAAAGCTCGTTCCACCCAAATGGGGTAAAATGGGGTGTTTGGGCAAAAATAACAACTACTGCCCCTAGAACCACGTAATCAGCCATTAGGCCAGGCACGTGCTTTCTTCATGCAGACATCTTGGGTTTGCATTTATTAAATGATTACTTACCTAAGCCATCTATTTCTACATATGTAATTATGTATGACCCACATTACCTCTGCCAGCTCAGAAAGCCTATAAACAAAACATCTGTGGGTGGCTTGTTGTTTTTTCGTTCGTAGCAGTAGGAGCTTCCTGAATTCAGAAAAACCACCCAGATCCAGACATGCCATAACCTCTTAGCATCAATGTGCATTTTCCAAGACTGCAAGTCCCTACACGAGAGCAAACCCAACCCCAGCCCCTCAGGTAAGCTGGGTTCAGATGAACTGATACTGTACTAGCGCCTGGTCCGTGGTGGATGACGCCTGAC
>WUAM01000407.1:1857518-1868299 GCA_024336885.1 Actenoides hombroni | reverse complement strand
AAAAAAAAAAAAAAAAAAAAAAAAAGAAAAAAAAAAAAAAAAAAAAAAAAAAAAAAAAAAAAAAGAAAAAAAGAAAAGAGAAAAAAGAAAAAAAGAAAAAGAACAAAAGAAGAAAAAAAGAATAAAAAAGAGAAAAGAAAAAGAAAAAAAAGAAAAAGAGAAAAAAAAGAAGAAAAAAGAAGAAAAAAGAAGAAAAAAAGAAGAAAAAAGAAGAAGTCTGTCCAGAAATTATGGTTTGGTTAGTAGAAGAGGAGAGTGAACTCTAGAAGAGGCAAATTTACATGTCCCTTTTTTCAAACTTAGTGTGTGGCAGATGTACTTCTACTGCCGTGTAAAAGATGATCTGAAACTGTCATTACACGGGTGAAGTTGTGCGCCAGTCAGCTGGTTCCAGCTAGCTGTCTGCCAGGCTGTAGGTTCCAGTGACTGGCCCGAGAGAAAGGCTAACCAAGGGCACTGGAGACAGGAGAGAGAGAAGTAACGCGAGTCCCGACCGGCTCTGCCGTACCCTGCCGTACAGGTCTCTGTACGCCTCGGCGATCAGAACCCGCTGTGAATTGCAGCGCTGCGTTAGGACATCAATCAGCACGTCTTTTTCACAACCTGTAAAGGAAACACGACACGAGAGTCTACATTAACAAGGGGCTGTTATTTACTTGTGTTTGTGATTGTTCATGTTTTGTTCGAGATTATTCATCTAATTTCTTGGGAAAAAAAAAAAGAGGTCAACGGTTTAATATCCTGCAGGTGTTTACCGACGTCAGCTATATTTACTGTGCTTACGTACCTTTTGCTTACTGGTGTAACACCAGCAAAAATTGTACTGGTCTGTTATTATCAGATACGTCACCGTGTCTCTCAAGCTCAAGGGATTTGAAAGCATCGATAAGACCGACAGAGCCTTTCGTCTATTCAGAACTAGGCACGCCAGGAGAATTTGTGGCTAAGCCTGGGAAGTCATACCGTCTGCCCTATTGGTATTGATTAAGTTGTCATTTGAGGATTAAGGGTCTCTTTTATAAGGATGACAAATTGTGGTCGACCGTTTGCTGAAAAAATTAGAAGATACATATTTTCAGAGGAACTATATAAAATAAGCCACAAAGTTTTAAAAAAATAGAATATGGGCATTTTGTTGAAGGTTACCTATGATCTTCTGTTTGATTGCTAGGGCGTACTGGTAAGCTTCTGTGATGAATCAGTATTTACTGCTTATGAAAAGGAAGATAATGATTAACATATTCTGGAAATTATTTTATAATTTTAATAATTTTTTCCCCATCTCAAAAATTGTCTTTTAGTAATTTCAGCCGACTGAGCATTTTGATGACATTCCAGCATAAAAGTATCTCAAAATTTAACTCAATTGACTCCATCACACTTGCAGAAGAGGTATTTGGCCAGAAAGCATGGGGATCAGCTAGCGTCTGAATGGAGTAGGGTGGTGTCTCAAGCTTCTATCATTAATTGGTATATAGGCATATATATATCTCACATATACACATCCTGTAGCTGTTACAGCTTTGTTAGGCAGATTGTATCCTATCATCTGTAACTGACAGATTCCATTCTGACACAAATGTTGATTGGACACCGAATACATTTTTAATATTTTTAAGTTGTCAGAGGAAGTCTCATATTTGCTCATTATCCATAAGGTGTAGTTCTCTTTCTTCTGGATCATCTTGCCACACCACAAAGTCTTTTAGCAAGCCGGTGATTTAATATCAGTCTGACTCATTCCCATTGAACTCACAAAAGGAAAGTATTACTGAAACTGTGTGTAAGAATTTCTTTTTCCTTTTCAGAAAATAAATATCGCTAGGAACCTGAGCTGCCTATGTAGTCTATGCAGTACAAACTAAGGAGGATTCAGGAAATTTTTAAAAACAAAATACCTTTATTAATTTCTGTAATACCACTGGTATCAGTGGGACAATATATGTGGCTGAAACCTCTCACGAGAATGAATGTCACATGCAATCAGAGCGTCAGTGCCTGTAAAGACCGCAGAGACTTAAACTCCTCTGAAGCTGAACCTTTTATTTTGCCAGTTGTCTTTGAAATCAGAATTTTGTTCCATGTACTTTTATACGTACATTAAAAGTAAGGTTTATGCCCTTGTATTTACAGTATTAAATGAAGAGCATCGTCTCTGCATTGTCATGTTAGCAACAGTGCATTAAAAAGCACTGTTTGAAGTTTAGGAAAATGTTTAAAACTTTCCATCTGTAGGCACCTTAATCAAAAAGACACTTCAGATTCCCCATGATCAATAATACTCCTTGTGGTTCATTTGACATTAAATCTGACACATTCACATTAAAGAAACTGAAAACAGAGTGCAAGATTTGGCGCTGTAAAACCTTGTGAAAGGCCCAAGGGATATAAAAATTCTAATACAGAAAACTATTTTAATGTGAGGAAAATGTTTCAGATACTAAAACCAAATAAATAATCAATATTCTGACCCTTAGCAATACCAACAATGTTCAGCAGGAAAACACAACAATCTGAACAGAGAAAAATGCTTTGGTGAACAAAAAAATTTGTTTACATAGACTGGAAGCAAAAATTGCTCCTGAGTGAAAGATAATAAATATTTATTTTTCTTTTGTGATGACTGATTAGAAGACTTAACAGGCTCTATTATTAGTCAATTGTTGAAGCTACAATTAAAAACCTTTCCTTTGTTGGCCTTCATTGTAGCGACATAACACAGAATTCTGCTTATTCTTATTTTCTCAGGCATTTGTTCCTCTAATTGTTGGTATAGATTTTAGATTAACCTTAATCACCTCTTAGTTCCTGTAAATGCAAATACATGATTTATTTGGACATTGCCAGTGTATCTCATTGTGATACCTTGAAGAATTTTTTTTTTAAGTGGTGACACTTTTAATTTTATGTGACAAGTTGAGGCTGGGTTGTCCACTGAATGAGTTACAGATGCTCCCTATTAACCCCTCTCCATTCCCAGAAGGAGAAGGGAAAGGGAGTAAGAGAGAGAGACTTTATGGGTTGGAAAGTAAAAACCAAACCAAACCAAACCAAACCTGAAAGAGCTTTAATGAAACAGCGAGAAGAAAAAGATAATACTAATAAGGAAATAATGAAATATATACAAATATGTATGAAACCAGTATCAAACTCCCGCAGAGTACAGGCTGAACTCAGCAGTAGATGGGAACTGGATTCGGGAACTGGATTCAGGATCTTGGTTTGAGATCAAAGGCAGAGTCCTTCTCGGATGCTGGCCATAGAAGAAAAGGGCTTGACACTTGTGGTCCCTCAGCTTTATACTAAGTATGATGTAAATGGAATGCAATATTTTCTTGGTCAGGTTTGGGTCACCTGTCCTGTCAGCTCCTCCCTGCAAGTGCGACCTTTTTACTTACAACCCTTTCACTTTCAGCACTCCAACGTGGCACACAGGATTTAGCAGTGGCCTTGGTTTCTATAGGAGCAAGTATAACCAAGAGCCTTTCTGCACACCAGTCCTTGGAAGTAACTCTAAACATCAAGCATTAGCACTGCTAGAAACAGGCACTGTCTGCAGAAATATGCTGTTAACTGTGGAAAGTGCAGTCGCTTGGAAGAGACTGAGCTGAAAAGTTAAATCACTAAATGTAGAACTGGTTCTGTTCTAGCTCAAACCAGGGCATTTTATGAGCATAATGCTTCTTGTTTTATAAGAGCTTTCTGAAAAAAAAAGATGTGTTAGAATTGATTGAGATACTCACTAATTCCCTGTAGGGCTCCTCCTAGCAACTGGGCATCCGTAACAGGGTTAAAATCTGGAGCAGGAAATATTGTTCCTTGTATCTGCTAAAGGAGAAAGAAGCCTTTAATTGACAATGTTTTATATCTATAACACTGCATATATAATTCTGTAATCATAACATTAAATTATCTTTTGTTTTATGGCGAAGAGGTTGCAAGGTTTTGAATTTATGCAAGAGAACTTAAACTAGCAGTGAGCCCTAGGAAGTCGGACCATATTTAAGGAAGTTGTCCCTAGCAAGAGGTAGGCCTCAAAGTTTTAAAAATGTAATACTTTTTGGGTTTTTTTTTCATTAAAATGTAACCACATTTTTGTGTCAGTCTCTTTCCCAACCTTTTCCTGAAAATATTATTTTATATTTCAAAGTTAAATCTGTGATATCCCTGACAGTCTTCAATATTTGCTTCTCAAGGTATTTCTAATTTGAAAGGACTAGTGAGAAAATGATGAATGAGATACATAGGTTGCTTACAAATCTACTGATTTTTTAAAGAAATGATGTTACTGATAAGTATGAGATAACTTTCTGATATTCTGAAGGCAACACCATTTTTCTAGTGGCTTTATAACTGATAAAATTACTGTCAATTCATTCTCAGTGATACTTTATTTGGTGTATTTTTTCTTATTCTTTTTAAGCATCTGTGAATAATAAACAGAACTGATGTACTCATTTTGATAGAATCATGGATCCACACATGTACAGAAGAAAATAACGTGTAGAAAGCTACTTAGCTCTGTCACCAGGTTGTCCTGGTCAGTTCCTCTGAGGATTCTGCCTGCTTTTCCAGAAGTACCAAGCATAAAGGCTGTATTTTATGAATATTCTTGGTCTCTCAATACAGTTCATTAAAATGTCACTGTTAACTTGAAATTTACATTTCAAGGAAAAATGGCACGTATTTTATAAATACAAATAGGGTATTTTTATTAATACTTCCTAGAATCAGGAGTTAGAATGATTACACAAACCAATTTAGGTTTTTTGCTCCCTTTACATAAACTTGAAAGCCTTTTGCATGTTGTGTCTTCTGTTGTAAGGACATACCCATCTAATCAGGCTTCCCTGGCTTGCAATTTTAGCAAAGGGATTAAAAACACCAAACAAGAAGTCGATATTTTGGATGAGAAGAAAGACACCTTTTTTTTGATATGTTTGATCTTTACTTTACACTCACCAAGTAAAGGTAGGCGTAACAAATTGTCAGTGTTTAAGCAAGGAGAAAAATGTATGGTCAAATTTTTAAAGGAGTTACTTTAAAAAGTACTAATAGGGCAACATGCCTTTAGACAACAAAGAAAGTATTCACCAGTAAACAAAATATTCTTCTGCAGTTTGTTTGTCGCTTAAAAACAAGGTCCTACTTTTACAACTGACCATAAAATACATAGTGCCTTTTTACTCATTAAAACTATCATAAAAATAATGAGAAAAAAAATAAATTCTTTTGCCGATATGGAGATAAATACTGGATGTAAAGATGACAATAAGACCATGTCAATATTCATGGGTAGATATATATTGTTGTATCTAAAATGAATTAGAGACCCATCCTTAAAATGTGCTCCATCCCATCTTCCTTTGTTTGTGTGGGAATTGTCTGTGAACCCCGGGCCTCGCTTTTCACTTAACGTATCTCTAGAGTAGGGCTCTGCAGATAGTGGCCTCAGAGATTGAGAGTTTATATCCTCATGACATCCTAGTTACTGACAATATACATACTTCAAATGTTGTTCACCAGAAATTTCCTAGGGATGTGCCATTTGCAGCAGCACAGAGTTCAAGTGCTGTTTGTCCAGCTGGTACCTGAGGCTCTATTTCCACTCCCCTTGCTAGCATGTCAAATAATGCTGACCTTACTTCAGTCATAATTCTCAGGAGACAGAAATGCTCAAGCTCTGTGGCTGGTTGGCTGGACAAACCATCCCAAAGCTTACTAAGAAACAAAATCACTATGGAGAGAAGTACTAGATTACACTGATAGAATGCACAATCAAAAGTATATGTTGATATATGCTGTGAGTTAGGAAAAAGTGAATTTAGCTTTCTGCCTCTGTAATTCATGCTTCCTAAAATGTCTGAGACATAAAGAGCTCATCAGTCTTGAGAGGAAAACTAAAATAAATCCAAAACCAACACATCATCAAGTATTACGCTAGGGTTGCCAAAAGAGAAAAAACTTTGATGTGAATAGCAATAAGGAATAGTATGTTGCAAACGGATGCGAGTAACAGATAGGAGATTCAAAGCCTTTGAGCCTGCACTTCAAACCAAAGGCATAAAGCATAAGCACATCTGGCATTCAGTTTAAGTGCTCTCTGAACCTGTCACAGCCCTTGCTGGTCAGAATGGTGGCAGTGGGGTGGAGAGGAAATGTAGGACGTGTGCGTTATTTATTCCAATCTAGTTTAAATACCAGCACTGGCTCTTCATCTCTGCATCAGTCTCAGGTTCTATTCCTGTGAAGATCAGTGATCTCAAAGTATTTCCTTTCACACATTCTGGTTTGTGGTGTCACAAAATGAACCGCTGAGTCACTGATCTTGTCAGCATTTATACTTGCACTAAAATCAGAAATACGCGACTAACTTAGTGAATGCTTTAAGGGTGCATTTGAGGAATGAAAAATGATTAAAAGTATTTTTGAAATAGATATCGCCTCTCAGTCCGAATGGAGGCAAGCATTAGTAGTTTCTGAACATGTATCTTTATTCATGCAATGGACAAAACAGAAAAAAGGGCTTTGTATGAATGCATATTTGCAAAAATATAATGGAAGGATTGATCATATCAAAGCCAGTTTCAAATATGCAGATTTTTAGTCTTGTAAATTTCTGACCAAAATCTCAACATAGCCCTTCTATCTTTCAGGAAAAATCATGGATTTCTGAATGTGATCAATTCTCCCTTGGTTCAGCAGAGCTGCTGAAGACTTCTTTTTCTAAAGTAGACACTGTCTCATTATTGGAGGCTCACCATCAGTAGAGTAAACCTGATCTGGTAGATGCCTATCTCCTAAACAGGATCTAGTTAAAAACACAATGCTCTTAAGTAGAACCAAATTAAATATGAAGGTGCAAGTAAAAACTATTCCATGATACAGTAAAATATTTTTTTTAATACCAAAAAGAGTGAACTCTAATCCTTTTGTTTGTTTTTAAGCAAATTAAAGTGTAATTAAAATTTTCCTATAGTGTACCCATTGTACTTGGATTTGTCTTCCATCCCACAGAAGGCATTTGTCCCAGAGTGTTATTTTTGAGGAAGATTTTCATATTTGGATTTTGAAAGTGCTTCCTCAGCAAATCCAACATTCTGCCAATACAGAACAGCTGTCTGAATTGAGATCTCGGATTTACAGTGTACATGCTGTCAGGATCTCTGGAAGGAATTTCTATGTATGTCTTACTGCTGGAACAGCTCCGAGTTATTTCTGCAGCGTTGTGTAACTTGAAGAAAGTTCTTTGCTGCTTTGTGGTGTTTACCCAGTCTAACCTGTAGGAAGGTTTGTCCCATCACAATCTACGTCAGTTTTATTCTGTAACCTCTTTCATAGTTTCCAGTCTTCGACAAGCCCGCAGAAGCATTCCTCGTTCACTTTGTGCACTTTGTTTGAAACTCTTCTGAAGTTCAGTACTTACTAGACTTACTCCACTTGTTATCATTGGTTTTTTGAAATATGGGCAAGAGCAGGTCTGGGCTAAACCTTTACAGCTGAATTTGGTAATTTTGGGTCCGAAGTCAGCGTGATTACGCAGCAATACTCTACCACTTGTTGTGTGTTGTAGCCTTTTTCTCTTTTTTGGTCCAGTTTCAAATCATTTGAGATTGCTGTGTGGCATTTACCGTGAAAGACAGAGCCAAGGAAATTTATTGGTAGACAGTTCCGTGGAGACGGGGATTGATTCTTGGGTGCTGCAGCTCTCTCTGTGCCTCTCAAGTAAATCCTGTGTGGACAATCTGTACACTTGTAACAGAGGGCAGAACCTTAGTGCCGTGGTGGCAGGTGGCACTACTGTCCTATGGAGGCAAGATGCTGCACAGCAGGTGAGAAGGAAAGAAGCTCGTTTCAAAAGCAATGCAGAAGTCCAAGAGGTTGCTTTTCTGAGCAAGTGACTGCTCTGATGCCCTTTGGTGTAGATTTATGGGGAGAGTGAAAGCATGAAGAGAAACTTCTTTACTGTGAAGGTGACGGAGCACTAGAACAGGCAGCCCGGAGAGGTTGTGGAGTCTCCTTCTCTGGGGACTTTCAAAATCTGCCTGGATGCATTCTTGTATGGCCTGCCCTGGGCAATCCTGCTTTGGCAGGGGGGTTAGACTTGATGATCTCTAGAGGTCCCTTTCAACCTCTACTATTCTATGACTCTATGATTCTATGAAAGAGATAGTGTAGTTTTAAGTTGTTGAGCAAGACTGAATGCTTATAGTAACCTGTACTGAGACATAAACCTGGAGGTTGTGGCAGGCATTTTGTTTTGCAATAATTTGTTAGGATCTTGTTGTATTTTAGAAGCATCTGTGGTTACAACATTCTTTTGCTCAACATTCCTCAAGAAAATGAGGAAATTTGTCAAAACAACACTCACGTTGAGAAAGCAGGGGCTATGATTTCAGAACCTTGGGGCCAGGCTGCGAAATCAGGTTTCCCCCACAGATTACACAGGGTTTACATGTCTAAATGGGCCTAGGAAATGCATACATAAGCAGCAGTGTTCATCCCTGCACAAAATGAGGGAGCAGAGCCGTGGATGCACTTAGTAACTGAATAAAATTACAACAGATTGAATTTTGATCAGGGAGCAGGCAACTCCATGGGAATAGCTTGCACCTTTCCATTATCTTTGCTTAGAGAATTTCTACTGCCCTGTTTTGAAGCAGGGAAATGTTAGGGTTGATTGAATACCTGAGTGTAGTTACACGTACTGCTATTTCACTTCATTTCCACTGAAGTCAGCTACAACTGCCCAATAAACCCCTATAATGGAAGAAGGCTCAGAGGAGCTGGGTGAGGGCAGTAGATGCATGAAGCACAGGGAATAATGTGGGATGCAACTGCCCGAGGCTGTTGCGAAGAAAGCTGATTTTATCTCAAGACAAAGAGGACAAAAAGCGTGGCATTTGTTTTAGATGAATAGCTATCAACAGCTGAGTGTAGAACTGGTGATGTAAATGTTTCTGCCAGAGTTCATTAAAAGGGTGTGAATGCCTCCCTGAGTTAGACAGACCATCAGGAGGGGAATGAATACGTGTCTCAGACCAACACAGAGTACAAGTACTAAACAACTAGCAAAATAATTTGGAAGAGAACAATGGGCTTGACCTGGCTTCAACCCACATATTCCCTCCAGGTGACTGTGGATGCCCAGCATTGTAACAGTGAGCATCGTATAGAGACCAGGAATGCGGATCTTATCAGTATGACATTTGTACTGCATTTTTGATACCTTTTCTATTACTCTGCTAGATTGAGAATCCTGTGTAAAATCACTTAGCTTCAAATAAGTAAATTTGATATTATATATTAAAAACTCTGTGGGCAGAATATCGAAAGAACCTGGTAAGGAACTATTGGACTGGTGAGTCTATGATCATTTCTGTTTTGCTTACACATCTTTTTCTCCTCTAAACTCTGAAAGCCATAGGGAAACCTATAGTATAATCTTGTGACTTTTCTTCATTCTGCCCTAACATGGTCACTACAGGGAAGCTAAGTCATTCCCCTGTTGACATTTTTCTTACTTTATTTTTAAAAATACATTTAATTCTTCCAAATATCTACCAGAAGATCCTGAACATCAAGTGAAATTTATGTGAAAAAAAAAAAAGCTACCTATCATAGAAAAGAAATAAACCTTTAAACACCCTCCAGTGAATGAAATGTCCAACAGGGTTCTCAGTAATCCAAACAACAGCTCCCCATCAGTGAGGATGAATTACTAGGAAGGCCATAGCACTGGTACTATCATCAGATTCCAACAGCTTTGAGGCAGCAATCACATTACAATAACTTCTCCTGAAGATTAGTTGAAAATATTTTACAGGACCAGAGAGCATATCATAAATCAAAGTGAATAAAAACCTGCAGAATCACTACAGCTTCCTCTGCAAACCAGAAAACATGAGGTGGCAACTGCTATGAGATGGAGCATCAAGAATCACTGTAATGATCATCTTTAAAAGATAAGGGAGGTGAGGGGAACCCAATCTATGCTTTTATCAGAAGTCACCCTAGGTAGAAACAATGTAAAAAAACCCAAAACAAACTGATGTCACAGTAAACTGTGACAAAAATCAGTACAGAGCATGTTGTGCACCTTGAGCACTAGACTGCTATAGAATAAAGACAAGAGAATTAAGGAGAACAGGATCAGCAGAACAGTGGCTTAAAGTGAGGAGAGTACACTAGGATTGCACTAATATCATCTTACCCTTTCTTAAGAAATAGCTTGACAATTGAAGTTATTATTGTTAAATTGTAATTCAGCTCTTCTAGGATATAATTTATAATGTTAAAAATGAAATTCCAGCCTTTTATCTACAGACTGAATATGTTTCTTTGATTTGTAAAAAGTAGGCTCTTTTAAATTTAAATGTTTCTGGTTAGAACTCTAAATGTTAATTCAGCTTTAGTCTGCTGAAATTGGCTTTATCAGTGACACTTTTTAAAAGAGGAAAATCTACTAAAATATGGAAATTCTGCTGTATGTCCTTAATCATTAAGCTATTTTAAGACCTACTCCAGCTTATATTAAAGAGTAAGGGACTATTTTCATTGTCTAGAAGGAAGGCAGACCAGGCCCTTATTGCTTTCTCTGACTCTGAGTTTAACATACCTAAATTACCCTCTGTAGGAAAGTCCCATTTTTATTATTTATCTGTAATAAAGTTAGCAAATGTGATGCCCATCTACAAGAAAGGGAGAAAGGAGGATCCAAGTAACTATAGACCTGTCAGTCTGACCTCGGTACCAGGGAAGGTCATGGAGCAGATCATCTT
>WUAM01000407.1:1801035-1852905 GCA_024336885.1 Actenoides hombroni | reverse complement strand
ATAAATAAATAAAAATATATATAGTGTGCTGTAAATTTACTGGGAATGCACATGCAAATAGAATTTGAGATGAATTAATCATTATTCCTATTAATAATAATTAAAAGAACATGAAAGTCCTTAGTGAACTTCATTAGCAATATGCCAAGTGCAGAAAGCAACTTCACATTTTGCTGTCATGAAGGAGTAACTATAGTGGCTTTCAGAATGGAGATTTAAATTTGCACTATGAACTTTTATTTTCTTAAAGAGTGCTATTGAAACCATTTAACATAATTCTACAATTTATTTATAGGGAGCAATAATTGATAGCTTTTCCTGGGTTATAGCCTTTGTAGAGGTACCATTTCTTTGATGTAAAATATTTTTCACATTGTGAACAAAACCAGATCTTTATAAATGATAAAGCTATTGAGTTACTTCATGCAGTTACAGACTGTCTTGTGAAATTAGTGCCATGAATTGGCATCTTCTGAACAACTAACATTTTTATTTTTAATACAGTTAGGTGGTAGTATGCAATGTTGTGTCTTGTGTAACAGGTAAGAACAAATACAGAAAACCTACAGAGTCTCACAAAGAGATAAAATAGCTTATTTTGTCTTGAAATGTCTATGACTTCGTGACAGGAATTGATAATTCTTTATATATTTAACGTCATTTTAAACACTTCTTATATACTCTAACTAACCCCCAAGGCACAAATAAATTAACTTCACCTAAGATTAATTTCTACCAGTGGGGAGAAATAGGTCCCAACCTGTGTGACAACCCAAAAGCAATGTAAATCTTTGAAAGATTTCAGAGAACAGATCATTATACTCACATAATCTCCGCAATACATTTTGATACAAGTCTTCAAGCTCTTTAAAGATGAAAATAGCAGCTTTCCTAGAATAAAACTAACAGTTCAGTTAACTAAATTATTATAGTTAACTTTTATTCTGTTTTGGAGAATTGAGAGAAATCATCCAATCAAACTGGTACCAAGTACATTAGGGTCCAAGGTAACAATGAAGCAGGAATACTTCTTGGTACTGTATGTCCTTGGGTTTTATGTATTCACTGTATATATACTTAGTCATTAATCATATGTGAATAAGCATGATTATAACGTAAGTAAACAGAGTCGTTAGCACAACACCCCCTGTTCTGCTGTGTTGATTTTAAGAGTCAGAATTCAGCTAGTCACAGAATGAAATGCTCACCTACAGAAAGTGCTTGTGTTAATGATTTCCTTTTCAGATTGGGTCTGGCCTAGTTCCTTTTTTCCTTGTGCTGAAATCCCTCAGCCCTTCACTTGTTCTAATAACTACTGCCACCTGGCATGCTTAGGAAGAGGCTTTATAGCCCTTATGTGTTACCTGGAGTATGAGGGCAGATCCTTGGGCCTCAGCAGAACCATGTAGATAAGGGTCTTTCTTTTCATGTGAGTTAAAATTTGCAAAATCCTGCAAAGAGCTGATCAAAAATCTTGTATCATTTCTCTATTTGAAGAATTATACAGAATCTGAACTATCCAATTGACCACAAAACCATGCTTTTCATAGTTAACACCATGTATTTTTTTTCTGTTAATGATAACTATTATTGTGATAAACCATTGAGAAAATCCAAATTTTCTCCAAAAATATAGGAATATAAAATAGAGGTGCAGAAGGAAGGCACAGGCTACCATTATCCTGATTGGATACCAGTAGAGAGAGGTAATTTTTCTGTAGTAGTTGGACAGGAATTAAATTACTGCAAATTTTCTTGGTTTTTCTTAATGTATCCATCACAGGCTTTGTAGCATTTATTAAAAGCTGGATTTTTTTTCCTTACAATTTAGAAATACTTTGGAAAGGATAAAAAAACCCCCACTTTATTTTGTAGCCTTAATATCTTAGCAACTCTTGTAATCATTAAAAACTATCTCTGGGCTTGTATGAACTCAGCATTGTTGATTTGAGTACAAGTTCTTGCACGTCCATCTGTGTTATGTGTAAGGACTACATGTGTGTCCTTAGAAATAGTTGGAAGAGTTTCACAGAGAGTAAAACATGGGCTTTGGATTATCATGTCTTTGCTTTCTCTTCTTTTTTTAGGGGTGTGGTATATATTTTTCTTTATTATAACTGTGTCAATCTCTGTATCTCAAGTGCTCTTTGAGGATGACTGGGGCATATAGTCTCACTGTACTAAGTGATGTGATGCATAAAGAATCTGGTGAGGCTGGTTGGAAGATGGCACACACAAGGTGCTGAAGGTGATACCTAGAGTAGGATCCAGACTCCTGACAATACATATTTTACAGCAGTGATAAGAATATGAGAACATTTTAAGCCTCTCTTTTTCAGGCTCTAATTTTACATGCATTTCCTTGCTGTGATTAAAACATAATACAGTTAATCTTCAGTATAACACAAAATGGATTAAGTTTACAGGATTACAGTAATGTTTGAGTCTGCTTGTGTCAAAACCTTCAGTGCTGAGGAACCATGGGGTGTAAATAAGTAGACAAAAATTGTCCTGCGAAATACTAATACCTGACATATAATGTGAGGAAAGCACTTAACCTGATTACTGGGCTAGATTCTGGTTTTAATGAATCTTTCTGAGAAAAGCCATGAGGGAGTCTCAAGAAAATGGGAGCAAAAGTGTTCAACAGAGGTGTTCAACCTCCTTTTCCCCGTCAATGTCCTTTAGCTGTCCTTTCCTGCCATCTCCCCTTCAAGGCAAGAAGCAGGGCTTACAACAAGGAAATACAAAATACATTTGTCCATGTAATGCTCAGCAAAATGAATCCAGTGTTTGTGTAACAGAGTGAACATGTTGAGCCTAATCTCACCTTTACATTTTCTTCACGACTCAGTAGGTGAAAGATGTGAATGATTTCTAGGGGAGGAGTTTATCCTGCCTTTTGAGGGAAAACTAAAGAAGTTGTGTCACAAGTGGTTTGGGCAATCTCACATTTGAAAAAAAAAATATGGGCTACTTGGACTGCAGAAGAAAGTAGAACTAATTACTTATATACAGAAAGACAGGAAACACCGGGTTTGTTTAGACTTAAGAAAAGTTGAGACCTTAACAGTTCAAGAAAGTAACAGCTGTTGCAAGGGGAAGGGGAAAAAAAAATTTGTCTTCCTGTTCACATTGGACTGAATATATGAAAAGCTCTTTATTTCTTCCTCTGTTTAATCTTGCAATTCTCACTGAGTTATAGGGTGATATTTTTGTTACTGTTCTGAGAACCTAGATGTTTTCCTTCCTCTTTTTCTTGCAAAAAAAAGTTTCCTGTTTCTGTTCCTTCTTAATTTTCTCCACTCTCACTTTGTTACCTGTTTTTTCTTTTTGGAGAGACTCGGTTATGTTCTGTAGGAGTAAGGATGGTTCAGTTCCAATTCTTCAGGTCCTCCCAGACAATGGAATTTCTCACCTGTGCTAAAGGTTCTTCCTCAAACTTCCCATCCTACTCATTGATGTGCTTAGGCTTAGACACTGCAACTGATCATTTTTCCATGTTGTTCTAATGGAAATCTTGAGTAAAAATCATGAGGCATAATAAATTTCTAATTAGACATCCCTATACTTCTAAAAAAGAATGGTTTAATTGAAGTGAGAAGTAAAAAATATTTAATATTAAATGATTCTATTTGTTTTCCCTTAAAGTTAGGTTCTAGCATATCAGTCACATATAAATTACAACCAAAATTCACATTATTCATATAATAAGCTTCAGATATTGCTCTGGAGTCTTTTCAGATAATCGAAAAGTGAACACTAACAAACACACTTGTACTGCTGTTTTTGTCCAATATTACTGCAGTGGCAAACAGTAATGTGTTAAAAGCACAGTGCTTTTCACTCTGTGTTGCTGATCATGCTGTTTATGTGGTGGAAAGAAAACTGGAGTATCTGGTAGAATTGCTAGCCCTCACCAGGGTAGAGGCTGCATGAGCACACAACAGAGGTCAAGAAGAAGTGGTGGAGTGGTAGCCTGTAGCTCTAGTGTAATAGTATCAGTCCTGAGCGTTTGTAAAATGTGGCAGTGGGAATCACACTCACTGTAGGAACTTACAATCATGTAGAATCTTACTCACCATGATTAAATGAAGTACTTGGTTGTAAATATCTTAATCGCTGTAGGTTCTGTGAGTCAAATTTAACTTTCGCAACTCCGAGGTGTGTACTTACATTACAAAAGAGATTTGAACACTTATCTACCTGTCAGTTCCCCTTGGGGTTGCCAGGACCAAGTTCTGCCCTCTTCCTGAGAAGAGCTCTGAGCACTATGTGTGTATGCAGGAGGGGATACCAACAACTGTGAGGACTGTGTTGCTGGTAATCTGCTCCTTGGAAGGGCAATGACCAGCTGTCATTTAGGATAGAGCCAGCAACAGAAAACTGACCACACGAAGCAACAGAGGCTTTTAAAGAAAAGAGTTTGAATGAGAGTGGACAATGAAAGTTGCAGTGGGTGTAGTTTTCTAGAAACAGCAGAAGCATTATTAGTTAGTGAGTGTAAAATCTTATTGTGTCAATAGAATTTAGAATTGCAGTTTCTGGTGGTTCCTATGTAGAAAAAGATGAAAAAAGTCTTGGTCCTACAGAGCACCTCTCAGTCCTGAGTGTCACTGATACAGATATTGGGAAATTATGCCAGACTTGCACTGAAGATTTTGCCTTTCTGGCTTGGCCATAGCTTAGAGTCTCATGCTGTAAAGTACTCCTAAATAGTATCATAATTATAGTGAGGTAGCAGTTATCCAGGGTTCTACTTTGGCAACAACTAATAGGTTATTTGTTAAAATATTTGCATACTGGCCACACAAAATAAAACACTGACACATTTGTGGCAAAACTGTAATCCTACAAATTACCAATTTAGCACTATCAGAGATGCCTTCAATTTTTAGTATCAGTTGATAGATTATTTAAAGCTAGAGGAGATTCAGAATACCTTCTTTTGCTTTCTCCAAGTGTTTAATGTTTCCCACAAAATATCACAGGCTTTTTCCACAATAAAAACTGTAAAGCCCTTCAGTGTACATTTCGTGATACCCTTTGGTGACATCACAACCTGTGAGATGGCTGCAAGTCTCCCAAGCTGTTGGGTATAGCTAACCCCATTGCAGCCACCATTCGTGGTTTTGGCACCTCAGAGGGAGTTGCTGAAAGTGGAGGTCCAGTGGATCTTCTCCCTTTCCTCTTCCCTTTTCCTTCTTCCCAACTTGCTGTGCCAATACAGGGGTAAGGCCAACAATCTCAGGTGATGTGCTACAGGGAAAATGTATTTGGAAAGAGTTAGGGATTGCACCAGCAGCTTCTTAGGCAATTCTTATTCTGTGAGGCAAGTGTGCTCTCTAGCAGCTCTGGTCATCCTGGTCCCCTGTTTATCCGTACTGTGTAAGTACCCATTTAAACTAGATATAAGGGCTAAAGGAGCAAAACAAGCTCAACTTTTATTCCATTATGAATCTAGGGTGTGATAAGGATGCTTGCCTCTACCTAAGAGCTGGGCATGGCCACGACAATTTGAGAGACATTAATGTCTGTAGGAGCCCGACTATTAATGTCTCAAACCTTGTGCAGTGATAAGATCTGAACGGAGAATGAGCAAGACCTGTCTGGAGAGAGGAGGTGTCAATGGCTCCCAATGGCCCTTGATGGCCCTGTCATCCTTCCCTCCATCCTTGCAGATAAGTTAATAATAGGAAGAGAAAAGTTCTTTCCCCATGCTAACTTCTTCGACAACCACAGTGACCACACCAAGAAGGAGTTTATGCAAATTAGCACCACCTCTCTATGCTTCCTATGCAAATTGGGGATGGCAGTCATATCCCAAATGTAAAAAGTGACAGTAATATATTGATCTGGGTGCACCCACCACCAAACCACTCAAGATTTAGACTGATCCCGTGAGACATCACTGGATCCCAGGATGGTGATACCTTTCTTTCTTTCACCCTGTCTTTTTCTCTTGCTATTCAGCCGTTCTCCTTCTTGACACCTAATTGTGCCTTAAGATGATTGGTAAGAAAATAATACCTACACCAAAACACCTTTATCCGCAGCGTTTATTGACTGTTCTTAGGGAAAGCCAACAAGTTGTTTTGCATTGTTCCTCCGAGTCATTGTCATGACTCTGCTGCCTCTGCGGCCCTGGCGTGCAGGGACAGCTTCTTTCAGGGGATCATCATGATTCACCTCCCTTATCCAAAATGATTCACCTCCCTCATCGTCCACCAAGCTGGATGAGACAATGTCACACGGGCTTAGCTGCCTAAGGTGGTAAACAGGTAGCTAAGCCTTTTTGTAGCTTGCGGCTCTGAAGTTTATTGAGTAATTCACAGGTTAAACTTTGGAAAGTGCAATGGTTTTTATTTTAAACAGACATTTTCATCTACAAAAGATCTTTTGCCGTAGTACAGGACTAGCCCTGTGAAGCTGGGAAGGGAAAGGAACTGAAGGAAAGTTAAGGAACTGAAAAGTGTCTCCAGATTTCTATGACTTGTGAACCCAGAGAGGATCTAGATGACTTCTCTGGGGACAAGCGCAGTTTGTCTAAAAACGAACAAGCTTTCAGCATATCAAAAGGACAGACCCCTGGTTTAAGAGAAGGTAGTAGAATTAATGAAGAATAATAAAGAAATTTCACACATGGAAAAAAAAAATTGTTTCTGTGAGAGGTAGTTGAAGTCTTTTTGAGTGCAATGAAAAGATTGGTCAATTCTGGCAGTCTGTGTGCAGTAGATTGCAGTTCTGGTGGATGAGATATCCCCTCCCCCATTTAATCCCCCAAATATTTTACACACACCCCCCCCCCACACCCACCCACCCCATATGATCCTTCAGATGTTTTCTTTCTACTTGCTCCTCTCAAATATGCAAGCTTCATTTGACCTACTGTTAGGCAAGGGCTGGTGACCATGAATATATACAGTTGTCATTGTATCTGAGATCTTAGACTGTGTTCTGGATAAAGATTTTGTTTTTAATGGGATGGATATAGAAATTTCTTTTGTGACTTCAGCTTACACTGTAGACTTTTTCTGCCACTGCAATTGCATTTACTTACAACCTTTTTGTAGCTCTTTCATGGATAATCAGTTTACATTATGTTTAAAACTGGCAGGTATGTGCCCCTGGTTTCCTAGGGTTCTTATCACTCGGTGTGGGGAACCACTTGGAGCATGTGCTTCTCAACAAGAAGTCTTGGCTGCTTCCCATGAAGAGTTGTTGGGTTTTTTTTTATACTATTTAGATAATTTCTTAGATATGTTTTCCTAATTTCATGGTGTACGCTTCTGTAAAACTTGAATAATTTTTATGGTACAGTGCCAGTATTTGTGGGTAACTTGTGTGTTTTAAGGGTGTTTTGAGAAATTTTTATTCAGTAATATAAGCAGTTGATGTGAATTCATTTTAAAGGAGATTTCTCACTCTTTGGACCTCACTTCTACTGTCAAGTTTACATGTGTTTGTAAAATTTCTATAACTTTTCCTGAACCTCAAGAAAGTACTAAAGCAAACATCTATATGCATGTGATATTTTTAACACCTGTGTTAATGAAAGACTCAACATTTACATTCTCAAAGCTTGGTGGCTAAATGAAAAATATAAAAGTATTTAATCAGTACTTCTGACACTTTTGGAAGGGTTCTATTTAAATCACCACGGATGCATTTTCTAAAGGTTCACAGTTTCAATCTAAAATTGGAATGAATGCAATAAAAAACAAACAAACAACAAAACCAATGACAGTGGCTAACTTAGTACTGCAAGGAAAATCACATTAAAACATATTTTTCTCTAATTACCATGGAAGGAATTTTTCACTATAATAAAACTTTCCAATTATTTGCTTACAAAAAGGGAAAAGGAGGCAGCCAAGCATAATTAATGGTGTTAGCATGTAACTTTAATGGTAATGTGTAAATGCCAGAAGGAGTATCTCACCTTAGTATTATCTCCCTACAGACACGTAACTTTCTTTATGTGTGCCTTTCTGGGGAGAAGATTGTCTATTCCAAACAAGCAAAATACATATCTTGATTACCTCTTATTACCATGGCTAAGTGGTAATTGGTATGAAGAATTATTTCACTTATGAACTGAACTGATTTTTATCCTTGTTCACAAAAGATGTTTCATTTACAGAAGTTAGTTTAGAATGTTTAGTCATGGATAGCATGGTAAGCTGTGCAATACAGATGGAGGGAAATGTGATTGTTTTTAAGACTTGAGATACAATATGTATTTGTCAAACAAATGAATAGCACTTATATTGCCTTGAAGGTTGAGTATACAACAAAACCATTCTGCTCTGTCTAATTTATTATTTCTTTATTTGGAAGTGGGCTTTTTTATTTTAAAGTATTTTTTTCTTCATTTGATAGTTTATGTCTAATCCTCTTTCTCTTGTTTATCTCTCAAGTATTGTATTTCCCAAGATTACAGTAAAACTGAGCAAAAGATTTATGAGTGCAAAGGATAGGCATTCAAATGAGCAAATTAAAGACAAGGTCTTTTCACAACCATAGTTATTTACAAGTTGTATCTCATGCTGAGATGTATTCTGCATGTTTTATCGCTGCTTAGTAAATTACCCTGAAATTTGGGGAGGTTTTTAGCAACTTCAGACTGTGTTGAGTATGAAACTTAAAGGATAATTTCCTTGTTAATTTAGGCTGAACAGAGCACCAACAGCTCTGTACTCCTTTTGGGACATGCTGTTGTACATACCCACTTGGGGTATGTGCTATGTTGGGAATGCTCTGTTGTGTGATATGCCCAGCTTTCTTGCTTTTTTCCTGTCTAGCCATGCTTCAAATGATCGTCTGCTGTCCATCTGAGGGGATGTGCACATGTCTGTGCATAATTCCTATGGTGGCATCTCTCTGAATCACATTTCATGTATACTAAACAGTGGAATACATGTAAAGTTCTCAAAAATACAAATGCCATGGAAATTGAAATGAACTATCTAGTGAAGAAGTATATGAAAGACCATGCATAGGACTTTAAAGAGAAGTTTAGTAAACAGAGCTCTACTTTAAGGCATATGGAACCATTGCAAAGGTCCATATAAAAAAAAGGCATCATGTGCCCTTCCTTCACCCTTAAAATGTATGAAAAAATGTTCTTTTAACTTTGTCCTAGGAGTACTTTTAGCAGTTTCGCCCTAGTCTTTTTTCTTTGATAGCTCAAAAGGCTAAAATAATTGGCATTTATAAGAAAAAAACCTAAGCTTTAAATATATTTACCATAGGAAGGAAATACTTCTATCAACTAAGAGAGATTTCTGCTGACCTAGAAAAACTGACTGTAGCCCAGCACTGTATGAGCCATTTGTTTATTTTGACTCTTTTTAATGAATGTTAGGCTGTTCAAAGGGTGGTTGGGCAGGAGAATTAGGAATATTTGTGGAGAGAATTTATTTATGTCTGAGGCAATGTAAACCTACAGAATATAGTGATATAATATGATATATATATATCATATAATCAGGAAGTTACGTGGTGAGGTAGTGATACAGGTGAGTGGAAATGAGTCTTTCTAGGAGATGTTTTCTTATGCTTCAGCAGAATTGTTCTGAATACTACTTAAAACATTCACCTGGATGTTTTGCACAACGTTCAAAAATGCCTTGTTTTATTAAATTCAACAAAATCCACTTTTGCTAGAGAGCCATAACAGAGGAAAAAAAAAGGTATTCCTTTGAGAAAATATACATAGAAAAGAAAAAAAAAAAAAGGTGCCATAAACCACATAATTATTCTAGCAGTAAGGTTCCTAAAGCTGCTGCCTAAAATATTGTAAAACAAAAAGGAAACAGCCACCAAATTTCTTCACTAGTAATTTGTGTAGATGGCAGCAATGTTTCATAGCATCCTTGGTACAATGGTGTTCCAGTTTAATATGGCTCTCTGGAAACACAGCTATATAAGGATGAACTCTTACTTCTGATTAACACAGTATTTTTTTACTAAATTTATTAGTTTCTTAGTTTCATGGCAGATAAACCACATGGACATGTAATTTATCCAAAACCAGTTTCAAAATAAATCAGATAATTATACTTCTAGGATTTACTGCAATCACTTCAGGAATTTGATATGTTTTATGAAGGACATTTATGAATTACTTTATTTATACAATTAAATGCCCAGTACGCTCCCATAGACAGCACATTACTTTTGAAATGAAATGTATGTAAATAAAATACGAAATACCATGAATTTAGGCAGTTTGTTAAGCCCAGCTGTGCTTGGAAGGTGTAGCTGAAACTTTCTACATTGATGCCTGGTTTAAATATTTTAAGTCTTGTCATGTGTTTTAAGTTATACCAAACCCAGCGTATACAATGAATCAGTGGCCATAGACCACTGATTTACACAGATGCTGGTAGAAAGCATAATGAATGTATGATTTCTTGAATGCCAAGCTGTCAAATTACAGTGCTGTTTCCATTATGCAAGCACTTGATCTTGGCTAGGATGGAACAATTCTCTGCTGCGTGCTAGTGCTGATAATGGATGTTGCTCGTCTCCCGCGCAGGCTCTCAGCGAGAAGCAAAGTGGCTGTGGGTGGGTAGGTGGGGCGACTACAATTTATCTGGAGAGCGTAGCTTATTTGTCATCTTTTGTTTCTTGTGAGGAACTTTTCTGTTGTAATAACGTGCTTAAATCCAATCTCCCACCGTAAAGACTGAGAAATACAATTAGCAGGTTGTTTACAATGGAGCTGCAACTGCCGTGACTGAAGCGTTATTGATAGAGTGAATCAACTTCTGTGAGAATTGTTTTCCAAAGAGGAGTTTAATAATGGTTTGATATGATGCTATAACTTAGCCTTGATTAGGTACAATGTAAGACTCAATATTATTGCTTCACTGTCAAATTACTTCACATAAAAGTGACATGATATTTTGCCTACATTATTCCAGACAGTTAAGCCTGTTCTCACCACTTTTAACCCTGAGCGGTTCCGCTAGCCTTAGAGCCTAGAAGCTGCTTGATGCTAAGCACTGTTGAAATTTCATTTATTTGGATGCCCGAATCTGAAGGAAGGAATGATAATAATTTCCATACTTAATGTAGAACAATTTTCTGCTTGGGAGTGAAGTCAAAAGGACATAAGTGAAATGCGGTGCGTGCAGCAGAAGAAAGGGTAAAATTAATTCTGCCTCTTTAATAGCCTAGCACCAGTTGTGTGGTTTTTAAAATCTTTTCCAATGCTGATAGTCACAACTCATGCATAAACAGGAGCTGATTTTATCTGGCTTTTGCATTTTGTGTGTGTGTATGTGTGTTCTCCTTGTTGCCCTAGTAACTGGAGTAAGGTTGGCACTAGCATATGCACTTTCATCTGAAAAAATAATATTATTTATGTCTACTATGCTTAAGGAGGAAAGGTTAGAGACACAGACAATAGACTAGGCCCAATTTTCCAAAGTTGGCCATAAAAAGTAAGAATAATCTTAAACCCCTCCCCAGTGACACTTTCCTCATCACTGACTGACTGAAGATTTCACAGAAGAAATGTAGAATCTTCAATGTGTAGTTCTGATCTTGGTTTCAATGTGTACATAAGCCTTTAGAAGTTTTTGCTCCTCGTCTTGTTCCACTGAAATGTTGGTTAGCATCAAATTCATCCAAAGTTCAATATGGAAATACTGCCAACCCCAACACAGATCAAGCCATGCAGCTGCACCTATTCTGTCTCCTCATTGTCTGGTGCTACTACGAATATGGATAAGAGAACCTGTCCCTGAAGAGCTGCTGCTGAGTGGCCCTGGCTTGCTCTTGGCAAGGACAACAGGAGTTTAGAGCACATTTTTCTCCTTGAAACTTTCAAAGAACAAGCAGGAGAGTAGTTGGTTTTTTTTAAAAAGTGTTAGTATTTGAAATGCTGTGATGGAGACTAGACAGCAAAGTAGTCATGTTATAGCTTCATAAAATCCAGCTCTGTACCAACATTGAAGAATGGAATGCCACCTTAGAAGAAATGATAATTGCTCTGAGTGTTTCAGTCTATTTTAGTTAAGTACTTCCTGAGGGCAACATTGTTTTAAAAGAAAGTTTGTGCCAGAAACTGCCTGCATTGGAATGATAAATATTTTTTATTTTGTTTTGTCACTTGCTTACCTCTAACTTGATTAATACTGAAACTCATAATTTCTCACTGCAGTTATGGAATATGTGGCACATGAATTTAGGTTCAATTTTAGTTACCTTAACATCTTTTAAATAAGCAGAAATCAATGTCTTTGAATAATTACTGATGCAACTCCAAACTGATTTTAAGATTTCTATAAAATATTCAGAGGGAGGGAACATGTAGGCAGGTAAATGCAGATAAATTGTACAGTAGAGATATGACGGTTTCTGCTGGCTCCTTACTCTTGCTGTCTACCACTGAGCACAATGTGACTGCCTAGCTCAAAACAGAATTTGTTTCACTTTCAGGCAGGACCTCTTGTTTGTCTCCCTAGACAGGTTTGTCTTCCTAGAGGGAAATCATATTTGCACTTTGCAAGATCACCTTCATTTCCATGTGAACTATTTTGGTAGTCAAATGTACAGGATTAGTAATTCTTACAGTGTCAAGCAAAAGAAGAACAGAGAAAACACAATTGTTTAGGAAAGATGAGTGGCTTTAAAGACTTTCATAAATAGGTGCTTGTTTTGAACGAGACTGTAAAAGCATGTCAGACCAATTGTGTACCCAGGACAGTTTCCTGACTCTAAGAATGGCCAATAGTAGGTGCTTGGAACAGCATAGAAGTAGGCTAAAAATGTAGCAGGCTTTATCTCAGCAAATTCTTTAAGGATTTTTTCCATATACTTTTTATCTCTCTCTCTTTTTTTTTTTTTTTGTTTTTTTCTTTTTCAAAGTGCAATCATTATGGCTCACTTAGAGAAAGAAAAAGAATTAAAGAAACCCCAACTACATATGTGTAATTAGGTAGTCTGTGCACTCAGTTCTCTGTAGAAATATGCAATATTTCTTTAAATATATTGGGAGGTTTTGACAAAGTGAGATCTGGCAGGGGTCAGAGAAAGATAAATGTGGGGCTGGTGATCAGAGGAAGCTTTAGGAAGCTGGCATGGAGGACTATAGAGCCACTTGTAAGAGGGCCTGCAGGAAGAATAAGAGGGAATCAGTGAAATTCAAGAAACGGTGTGAGAACTGGACACGGTGGACCATTGGAAATTGTTGGTGAAGGGGGATTCTCAGTAGGGCAGCTGAGCTGGGAGAGCTTAGAGGATCTTCAAAGGCTCAGGAAAGGTTTCATTCTCTTGCTCTCAGCCTGGTCTGTTTGTCTCCCAGTGCCCTGTGATAAAAGACACCTGCACTTGCAGCAACCTTCTCCATTGCCATAGGAGGATGCTCGCCTCTCCCTGCAGCAGCCCTTGTGTCTCTGCAGAAGGAGGGTGGCTGGTTTGTCTGTACAGATGTGCATGGCACTCTTCACAGCTGATCCCTATTTCCTTGGTATAGGTGAGCAGCTATTCAGCTGTGTTTGTCTTGCTTTTGTTCAGGGTGGCATAAGTTTTCTCTGGAAATGTGAATCTCTATTGCTTGATCTGATTTGTATCAGCAAGCAGAAATAGCAGAGTAAATTTGACCACTTTTACAAGTTCTTATTTACTGAACCAAAAAACCCAAACAAAACCCCCAAAACCCAGGATTGTAAACTCCTACAGATTTTGGTTGTGAGCATATTGTCCAGAATAAGGCAGTAGTAAAAACAGAGTAAAATACATTGCTATATATATTTTTTTATATATAGTTTTCTGTTGCTGTGCATTAGTCTTCATAATATTAGCATAGCAAAATACTCAATAGACACATAGATTTTAAACAAAGTATATGATGCCTCCAAGATCCAAATATCGGAGTAGGAAGTAAAAATATTGAGGTTTATTAGTAGAATGGATTCACTGTTAAGGATAGAAGGTTCCCTATTTTTTTGCTATTTTATTTAGCTAAGACAGAAGTGGGAATGAGGATAAAACCCCCCTGTCTGCCGTGTTCCATGGCAAGCACTCTCTGTGATGCTCACAAAAGGTAGCAGGAGCAGTTATTTGCAATATGGATCATATGTGACTGATACCCACACAGTTCCTGTACTGTTACACCGCACTGGGGAGTTGTGAAAGCCAGGTATTGCTAACAAAAAGCATGTATTCGTTAGGAGGAAATGACAAACAATTTGGCATCATCTTGGCTTACGTTGTAGTGGTAGCTGCTGGATCTACTTGTCTACATGTCGTGATTCACTGGTACTGTGGTAACATGTAGGAGCTTAAGGCACCATTAAGTCCTGCTTACCTAATTATTTAGCACTGTCTAATTTGCATATTTCACTGGTTCCTTAATGGTCTATGAAATGATGACGCTGACATTTTCTATAGATGTTACATGATGTGTTTTGGACTTCTACAACATTAGTTTATTGTCAGTGCTTAGAGCTTCTGTACTGCTGCAGTTCTACTCTGTTACTGTCAGTAGGAGATACACAGGTATATAATAAAGTCCATAACTGGAAAAGTATTATTTGGCTAAGGCTTGTGAACATTGTGCACAGCTGTTGCTTTCTTGTTCTTAGATACTTGCACTACATTTGAGCTGATTCTGGTCCATTAAGCCTCGTTAGCCTATATGCTGCTGCTGTGTACACTCATGTGTAAATTCCTCAGGACCTGAGGGGGAAGATGGTGTTAATGGTGCAACCTCAACTGCTTTTGTAGAAGCAGAAGATTCACCTTTGCAGGAGAAGTCCTCTATGGGTCAGGTATAGCCAGCTAACTATACCGCTCAAGGAAAAAAAAATAACCTAAAGGAATCTCTCAAGTAAATCTCTTTGTTTATTTGTTAGGAGAGTTCATTGTAACTGCTTACTAGCAATAGTAATGACTAATGTAATGGGGAATGAAGAGGGGAAGGGAAACAAGTTTTACAAGGGAGCATGCATGTAATTTGTAATGTTGAAGAGCGGTAGGCTTTTTTTGTGTGTTTATGTGGCAAGAGAGGGACAAAGAAAATCCATCATAAAGATGGATTTCTCTTTGGAAAGAAATAAGTATTTCCAGTATCTCTAAAGTCCTGTGACGGCCTCTATTTGAAATGTATCATCTACCCCAGGATAACTAAAAATATTGTGCAACTATAATTTATTTTCAGTGTTTTGATATTACAGACACCTTTTATGACCTGACCCTGTGCCAGAATTGAGAGTTTAGAGTATTGGGCATTTGACCTAAAGCACACTAAAGCTAGAAGTAAACTCCCTGCAGAAGACCTTGGGATCATTCCTTGTATCCCTTGAACCGATTCAGACCTATTATGTAATTCTCAGAATTTTCATTGTATTCCGTTTCCTGATACTGACCTTCATTTGCTCTGTTTGTTCAATTTAGTGTGTTTAAGCAATAACAGTTGAGATGCTGAGCAATTTCTGGGGATTAATGACTGATAGAGAGGGTTGATGGCCTGCTGCAAGACTTAGGGCCATTAACTTCTTTCAAAGAATATTTCTCAGGAAACGGTTTAGACTGAAGTTGTTACTTGGCACTCTACAGCTGTGCCTGAATTGAGGGAGGGTCACTCCATGAGAAAAGCAATTACCTATAAAGTCTGAACCGGTATATTAAAAGGTACTATTACAATTTTGGTTTATAGCAGCTCTAAAAGGCCTAAAAGGGGGTTAAGGCAGGAAAATGGAAAGGTTTGTTCCGCAGTGTGCTGTACAAAAACAGGGTAGTGGACATTTCCTCTCAAGAAGTTCCTCTTATGTTTTTTAAAAAATAATAAAGTATTGTAGAGTTTCATAAATCAGGTGATTCCAATTTCTATTGTAGTTTTAAATATTGCAGGATTCAAAAGTATTCAAAAATATTTTGGTTTCTTTTTAAACCAGAATTGCATTCCAGAAGTATTTATTACTCATAACCTTTTAAAATTACATTCCCAAATCCTTAAATATTAGCAAAGAGATAATTTGAATGCATGAGAATGAGAGACATTTCTTATGTGCATATGGGTAACCATGGGTCATGGTTATTTCCATACAACTCCTTCAAGTAAGGTTGTGTCCTTATCTGTGTTCACAGCTGCGAGTCACATTGTTTGAATGACCTGCCAAAGGTGAAACAAGTTATCTGCAGAGCATGCAGAATATTCATCCTTGGAGCTTTCCAAAACTTGGCTGACTAAGGCCCTTGAGCAAACTGCTCTAACTTCAGAAATGGCCCTGCTTTAAACAGAGGTTTGAACTAGATGATTTCCAAAGGTATCTTCCAGCCCGCATTATTCCACAATTCTTTGCTTCTGTGTATACGTGGCAAATGCAGGAGTTGAATAATTCTGCTGGTCCAACAGGATCTGGAATAAAACAAGCACTATTTGTGAATACAGATCACTACCCTTTTTGTTGCTTACCCAAATCAAAACCACAGCTGACAGCGTTTGCCAGGTGTTCAAGAACGATCAAAGTGCCAGTTATTGTGCATGTTTTCCAGGTCAAGTTAACACACAGGGAAATGGAGAAATGTATTACACCAATATTTGGAGTTTTCTACTCTGAAATTGCAGCATTTTTGAAATCTTGTCCTTTCATGCTATTTGAAATGCAGCATCAGCATTCTTAGTGACACTTTTCTTTTCTTTACCTTATTAAGAAAGGACAATTTATTGAACATCAAGCTTATGGAAGGTTTTCCCCCTGACAGCACAGACTTCATTCAAAGATTTATGGATACTTTTTCCTTTATTTTGGGAGTCTTAAAACTCCTTAATGGTACACATGAATAGCAAATTAAAAGGCTGCTCCACATACCATCTGAGTATTTTTGTTTTGTGTCTGTTTCTCTCCAAACATCCCCTCCATGTATTTTGGTGTCAGTGTGGAACACAAAGGAAGTTGATAGTATTTAGCTAAATTTTACCATACTCAACAAACAGAGATTTGATAGCCCCACTGCCTTTCTGTTTGATATAGCTGATGATTCTGCTTTACATTCTTACATTTTCTCCTAAATCTTCCAGATTCTTATTTTGTTTTCTTACCACCTTGGTAACTGCAGGTTTAATTCTGCAGGGCCTTCTGTGAGCACACCAGGTCTGGAAGCCCCGGCCCTGCTGGGATGTAGAATGGTATCTGTGTTTTGCAGAGATCATATTTGATCCTGTAGTGCAGATGTTGAATGAAGATATAACCGTTTCTCTTCAGAGATAGAATTTTCTAGCTTTACTGCTTCTCTGACTACTCTCATGAGGAACTAAGCCTGTGTTGCCATTGTAGCTACTTAACAGCACATAACAAGTTTGGACTGTGTTGCTTGAAGAGGGAAGTTTTTCTTTTTCTGGTTTCGTGTACTCCAGGTGATGGCAGTAAAGGACCTTTGCTCTTTCAGCATATGTTATGAAGTACAGAAAGCTTTCAGACTCCTACCCCACCTTCAGGGGAAAGAAATCTCTTCTCCCATTCTCGTTCCTTCCTTACAGCTCATTATGACATCCATCATAAGATGAAAAGTCTGAATGGTTTGGATTGTAGGCTATTTGTGTTTGTTTTGTTTTTTTTCTCATAAATACAGTATCTATTTTTCACTTGCCTTTCTTTGTATGGACCTCTCATACTGTATGTGCTAGTATAACCTTTCAATATATTCCATACAGTGTAAGTTGTAGTGTTTGGTTTGGGTCTTAAGGTACTTAAAACTGCCCCTGCAAGTTTAGCATGGATTGTGCGATAAGAGAGTGTCCCAATAAAGCTGTTTATCTGGGATTTGTCACTCAGGCAGACAGTAACATACCAATGTTATGTGAAAAACGTTTTCAAAATGAAAAGCCTTGCAGTAAGCCTAGAGTGTACCTGCTGGAACTGGAACAAATCAGCCATTCACAACTGATGTTTTATTGATGGTGTAAAGGAAAGGAGGAATAAAAAAAGCCCAGAGTAGAAAACACTTACAAAAGAATTCAGTGTGGCATTGAAACTTCCTTTCTTAAGCTTATATTTAATGAGCATAGGGCAGGATAGAAAAGTGACTAGCATCCCACTTCTCAAATAAGACGTGGTGATGCCTGTTTCATCTGTGGTTTTGATTATACTGAATAGTGCTCTCCTGCCATCAGTGTGGGGGGGAATGAACCAAATGTTTTCCTTAAAGCAAAACCAGGGTTGAGAGCATCTGCTGAAATCATTGCTGCTGTAGATTAACTCTAGGGAGGGTACCTGGGTCTATGGAATGTTAAGCTTTTGTCCATCTCAAACTCTGTGCAGCTTAGGGGCTGGCAGTGATGTAATGGCAACAGTCTTGTTTTAATTCAGATGGAGAATGAACTTTTCAAAAACGTCTTCTGTTTGTGTCCTCTTACTCAGCTTTGGTTTGCATTTCAGAACAGTTTCCCAGAGTGTAAACTGAATTGATTTTGGACAAAGCTTAGCTGGAAGATGTGTTCCAGGAATGCATCTACTGCACTCTGGACACAATGGAGTTGGATGACAGATAGTACAAAGGGAAAAACTCCTGAGATATTTTCAGGGTGAGTGTCAGATCCCCAGCACCAACTGTTTTGCCTGATCTCCTCCTATTGGGCTGCTCTGCTTGCTAATGCAGACCCAGCTTCTGGTGCCTTCTGGGGGTGGGGATGTTCACACAACACATCGTGTCAGTGGCTGCCCTGCATGTGTCCCTCAGTTCCAATGAAAAGTTAACTCCACTTTATTGCTATTAACCAATAAACTTTCACTAGGGGTTGATAAGAGCACTAACCTGGGCAGGTATACCCCTGTAAAGTTACACAGTTCTAACTGTGGCATATATCTGTGCTTTTTCCATTTTGACAGAAGCTACACAACTGTTGGCCTTTTCCATGAATTAGTCTTAGTCTTACTGGAACAAGTTGGTTTTACTCCTGTGATTCCAATGCAGTGTATTTCCAGAAATGTACTCTTCTTTCTGTTTCCACACATCTGGTATGTGGACCAAACTCGTGTTCAAAAAACTCCCTTTCTGGTCTTTATACGTACCTTTTGTGCTTCAGCAACAGCCATAATTTTACTGGGCTAAATGAACTAAGTTAATGTAATATCTCTTAATAAAACACGTTTTGCATTCCTCTGGTCACCTCCCCGTCTTCCATTATGTCCTTCAGCATGGAAAAATAAGAGCTTGGTGTATAGGATAAGGCCACAGAAACTCCTTCTGCAACAGAACTTGTGTTATGTCTTGTCTTTACTGAGAGTATTTCATCTGCTCCACCTCAGTTCACATCTTTCTTCTGCAAAGTCACTTCATAGAGTTCGTGTGAAGTTGCCGGATACTGAAGTATTCCGACGAGGTCGCTACTTTGTCATGTTGAACTGATGTTATTTATGCTTACAGTGGAAAGTCCTGTAGGAAGTGCTGGCTTCCTCTGATTGCATTAAGTAGTGTTAGATCTCATTCAGCTTGTACTATTTCAGTTTTCCAGGTTGTCTTTTTTTTTTAATTTATTTTTTCCCCAGGGTATTCCTGCTTTCATTTGTATTCTTGTCAACTTTGTACCACTAGCCAACTTCGTACCACTAGCCAGCTTCTTTAGTACCTATCTACTCCTTGAGCCAAGGCCATGAGTGGCAATATTAAATAAGACCATTTTCTAAACCAACCCACTAGGAACTTCAGTAGCAACATTTTTCTAGCCTGGCAATCTGCGTGTCAGCTCAGGTAGCTGACGGGGCTAGCGCAGCCACCTTGACCTTGCGCAGTGAATAGGGCTAGCTTGTGTGTCATGGAATTTCAAAAGAAATACTGCAAACAGTGTAATTTCTTCTTTATCAAGAGATGAATTACGGATGCAGACTGCAGGGGCTGGCCGTTCCCTAAGGGGTGGGAAGCCAAGTGTGATGGTGTGGCCAGCCGAGGCCCAGGCCCTTGCCACCTGAATGAGGCAAGCAAGGTATACCCAGAGCTAACAGACAAGTTCAAGCACCAGCTGAGACTGCCCAGTGGGTTTGTGAAGATGAGGCAGGCCTGAGGTTGGGAAGTCAGTCCCCAGGTTGGGGTCTGGACCCGTGGGGTGTGTGGTGGAGCTGGGGGCTGGTACTCCTCTGGGAATGCCACCTGGGGCTGAGATGGAGTGGACTCTGGAGCCCACGGTGTGATCAGGCTTCCTGGTGATTAAAGGTGTGAAAAGCAATGTATCGCATACACACTGAGGCCAGCTGCCTGTGGAAGAAGTGCCCTGGATCACACGTCTATAGATGAGGAGAATGTCTGGGGCCATGTTCTCGAGTTCTAGCTTCATATGACACAAAATATTTCTTCCTAGTGCAGTCTCCTCAATCCCTATATGCTTCTGTGTGGCTGGAGAGAGCGGTCCAATGGAGAGAGACCTGAGAGTGCTGGTTGACAACCAGTTGAACATGAGCCAGCAGTGTGCTCAGGTGGCCCAGAAGGCCAATGGCATCCTGGCTTGTATCAGGAATAGTGTGGCCAGCAGGACTAGGGATGTGTTTCCCTCCCTGTACTCGGCACTGGAGAGGCCTCACCTCGAGTGCCATGTACAGTTCTGGGGCCCTCACTTCAAGAAGGATATTGAGGTGCTGGTGTGGGTCCAGAGGAGAGAACTGAGGCTGGTGAAAGGATTACAAGGAGAGTCTTACGAGGAGAGGCTGAGGGAGCTGGGGTTGTTTAGCCTGGAGAAGAGGAGACTCAGGGGGGACCTTTTCTCTCTCTACAACTACCTGCAGGGAGGTTGTAATCAGGTGGGAGTCGGGCTCTTCTCCCAGGCAACTAGTGACAGGACAAGAGGACATGGCCTGAAGCTGTGCCAGAGGGGGTTTCATTTGGATATCAGGAAGCACTTCCTGACAGAGAGGGTGGTCAGACATTGGAATGCACTGCCCAGGGAGGTGGTAGAGTCACCATCCCTGGATGTGGCACTTAGTGCCATGGTGTAGCTGATGTGGCGGTGTTGGGTCATAGGCTGGACTTGATGACCTCAGAGGTCTTTTCCGGCCTCAGTAATTCTGTGATTCTGGGATGGGGAGAAAAGGAGATGAAGAATTACAAACTGATTTCTTGTTCTGTGTATTTTAAGAACCATTACTGATCCAAATGTAATTATTGCAGAAAGAATATATCTATGGGGAAGGAATTTCATAATAAGGAAAGTAGAGTTAAAACTTGTTATTCGCACACTTCTTATGGAGGGAGAGTCAGAAACTGTTCTGCTTTCCCTTCTGCTACACTTCTGGGACATGAGGTCAGTGGTTTCCTTCTGATGATGGTGAGGGCATTGCAGTGGTTTGTCAGAATATGGACTCTTTTGCTGGGAAGAAAGTTATGTTCATGTTGGGGGTTTCTTCTCCGTTACTCAGGGATGTTTGTGTGGGGCCATTTTTTAATATTTGCTAAATTGCTTTTACACCTCTGTTTTTTTCTTCAGCAGTCACCATTCTTCTTTAATCTGCATTTCCACATCCAAATTGTGTGCCTTTCATGTGTTGGATAATACTACTTTGTTACACATAAAACCACCTTTGTCTGGTTCCAGGTCCGCTTTTCTTCTAGTGCACACTGGTGAGTTGTATATAGCTGTGGGGTTCCCAGTACTAGGCCTGTGCCCCAATTTTTTTTTCTCATGGCTGTACTCCTCTCTGCTCCATCCTGTTTATCCACTTCTCAAGCCACTGCTACTGTACCAGGCCTGTATTTCTCTGTATTATGATGTTATCCATAAATACCTCATTCTACATGGAATAACTCCTTGTTATTGCTGTCTGTATAAAAAGTGTGAGTGTACTGTAGAATATAAACACAGATAACACAAATTAGCCCTAGAGCCTGGTCAGTTAAGAAAATTTGCTCTTAGAGCTAACCAAAGTAAAAACAGGTTGCAGGCAGCTCAAGAAAAGCTTGGATAGGCCGAGCCAGACAAACTTCAGACCTTGCAAATTCAGTACACATCGTACAGCCCGTTACTACAGGGCAATACAGTTACACCATCCTTTCCCTGCACACATGAACTCATGTTACAGCAAGGTCTTTACACAAGCTCTTATTAGCTTAGAAACTGGGGCTAGTGGGGGACATGATGACAAATCAAATTAATGAAGCTTCTTTTGCTATAAGGAAGCAGTGTGTTAATTTCCCATCACTTCTTCCACTTGAAGAATATAATCCCTAAACACTGTGGACACCATTACAAGACCTGTTTTGTTTCAGTCTGTCCTTGCTGTCCTGCAGAGATTGTTTCAACGTGTCAAACTCAGTAGCACATTTATACAACATTCTTTTACTGCATGTATTCTGAATTTGACTCTTGGTCCCCAAGGATCTGCATGTAACTGCCAAAAGCCATTTACTTGTCACCTTTAGCAACCAGCAGAAAAATGGAACTATGTGCCTATATATGATGAGCTAGAAAGTACTTAGTCACCCCTAAGCTATTTATTAGGTCCACCTAGACCTAAATTGTACTGGTCTTCTAAATGATAGTGACATCTAATGCAGTAACTCTGAATATATTAAATGACTCTAAATACATGCTGTTATTTTTCTGGGTTAATTTGGCTTTAGACAAGGAGTCATCAACAAGAAGGTGAAGCTTCATATTTGAAATGCAGTAGAACATCTTTGGAAACCTTTCAGTGCTTCGTGATCCATTTTCATCTCCTCGTATCTTGCTAGTGCTTCTAAATAAACTTTTTAAGTATTGGCCAAAAGTAGGTAACAGATATACAGTAGCCTGAGCAGTGGATACAGATGTACAGCGGTACAGTCATGGCTGTCAAGTTCATCTCTACAGTATGGCAAACTCCCTCAGAAATTTAGATACACCCTCACCAGAATGCTAGAGGTCAGATTATTATAGCCTGAACAATCACAAACCGTCTTACTAAATTTATCTTCCTACTCACCAAGATTTTTGGCCGTGTCAACTATTAAATTCAAAGTATGGTATTTCTGCGTTCTGTGGACAATTCAAAGAGGCCTTTTATGAAATACTTGGTTACAAATTTCCTCTCTTTGGTACCAAACCCCAAAGAAGGCAAATGCTAACCATGTGGTAGGGAACTTCTTTGGACTGTAATGTCTGCTTTAAAAAGGCTACTTTTTCTGTGTATTCTGATCCAAGTTATTGCTATATAGCCCTTGACCCAGTTGTGTATACGTTAAAAAAAAAAAAAAGAAAAGAAAATGTAAAAAAAAAATCAGTCTTGAGCCACCTGTCATGACCTGATTTAGTTGCTAATTGCTGTACCCCCAGTCACTTGGGTAGCAGCACATTATTGCGTGCTAATCACAACAGGTCCAGATTAGTGCTTACAACCAGATGAGACAAAGCAGAGCCAACAATGAGTGAAAGATGCATCATACCAGAAAAATCCAACAGCTGAGGAGTGGCAGATACCTTTTCAACTTGCAAATTTACGGGAGAGGTTGGAAAAAAGAGAAATGAAATGAGGGGAAGGGGTAACAGAAAGAGTGAAGCTTGGGAAAAAGGAAACTGGAATGAGCAATGAAAGGCTACAGGTGTGACTGCTGCCATGGAGAAATTCCCCTGGCTGTCTGAATGTCCAGGGTTTTGCTGTCTGTCTTCCTCTGGTTGATTTCTCTGTGCATCCTTCTTCCAAAATCACCTGTGTGGGTGGCAGAAAAAGACTGAAACCTAGATTCACAACAGCAATAGGAAGTAACAGAGAATGAAGCAGCTACGTTCTACAAGCAGGATTGCAGACACAGATTTAGTGAAGACTCTTTCCAAAATTTTGCTTCACTGCGCCTCAACGTAAGGCCTGTTTTGTTTTGTTTTGTTTCTCTTTTCTTTTATAGGATTGCAAAGCTAGTACAGTTCCTCCTCTTCTTAGAATTTAAACAGTAATCTAAACTCTGGGTTTAACTACACAACTAGAGCAGCTGCAACTTTCCTACTCAGAAACAGCTGTGCTAAATTGCTTCCACATCCTTCGTGACTTTTACCGTCACGTTGTTTTGTTTCTTGATCCATTTCTTGTTTTTTCTGTCCTCTATCAACCTTTGCAGAAAAGAAATTCACTCTTCCAAACCCGTAGTAGGTGGAGGACAAATGCTTAGTGAACCGCAGTGTTTGTGAAAGCACTGTTTTGTCTTAGCAAGGTACAGGATGACAGTGCCTCCCTTTCTGCTTTTCAAACAGTTTCTAGAAGTATAACTCCATATTTCCACCCACGTGCCAAAAAATGGGCAGCATACCAAGTCTCAGGGGAATTTTTGATAAATATATGACATCCTAGGTTTTCTTTGGAGCAGAATGCTTCCTTCTGAAGAAGAGAGAGATGTCATAGAGCAAACAGGTCATCGATGAGAAAACCTAGCGTGAGTCAGTGCTTTCAGGTCAGCTGAACTCTTGCACAGGACAGTTTGTCTAACCTGTACTCCTAAGTCCTTGTTACCAAGCGAGGTGAGACCTCAGAGTAGAAAGATGTTGACCTGGGAAATGAGAAGTGGGAGAGACAAAATGTGTGCAGCAGGGATGGCAACTGTAGAGAAGGATTTGTACTCCAGTGGAAGTTGGTCTTTTGTCAGTAGAGTCTCTGGCTGGAAGACATAGGGGAGCTGGATGTCTGTGGTGGTGGTGGAAAGCAAGAGTACACTTATGGGTTTCTGAGAGCAGGTCTAAATACAACTGCAAACAGTGTGAATTTCTTGGGGGCTGAAATGCTTAGGCCTGCTGTAAACATGAAGTCAATATTGTGTTATTTTTAGACTGTACAAAAACCAGTCTTATTGAAAATGAGTGACTGTTCACACTGGTCAGTTCATATTATCTTAGGATAATAGTAATTAGTGGCTTATGAGTATTTCACTTTCCTGAATGGAATCTTTTATTCAAATGTATATATTGGCTGAGTTAATGATCTCTGTGACCTACCTACGCATAGGCACGTTCACATTCTTAATCTTATTTTGGGACATGATTAATAAAACCTATCTAGGTGCATCAGTGTGCATCTGCCTGTCACCCCTGTATTTACTCAAATTCCTGTTTAGCTGCCTGTTCTTAGCTCTCTTTGCAGCTGACACTGTGCAGGAATTATGAGGTTTCTGCTATTCTAGTGATGCCAAGCTAATCTGCAAAAACATTCCGAACCACTAAACACACACAAGCCTCAGCACTTCTGAAATGCAGAGCAGAGGTTGAAGGCAGACAGATTAACCCTGGGACATGAAGGGATGTGGCTTTGAGAGGTATGAACCTGGTAGAATGGGTGCTGGAAATCATGCCTCCCAAAGGGTGCACAGTTAAATACGTGGTGAGCGTCTGCCGAGTATGATGCAATTGTGCTGATGGGAACCGTGTGAAGTGCTGACAGCTCTTCCTCAAACTGGTGAGAGTGGTAGGTTCCATGAACCAGTCAGGCAAAATGCAAGATATAAGTACATTTACCGATGCAAATATCAATTCATGTGGTTCCAGGACAGCACATGTTGTTAGACTACGAGGCAAACGTGTCTTGTCTTTATGACTTGTTTTCTCCCAGATCAGCTGAAGGGAATGGGGGAAGATCTAGAGTCACCTGCATGTGGAACTTGTAGTGAGGGACGAGTCACTTGTGTTTCATCTGCTGCTGCAATGATTTAGTCTTGGCAGGAAAACAAGAAGTCTGCACCTTAACTTGATTCAAAGTGTGAATTGAAACTACTTTTTTACATGAGTGCTGTTTGTTTCCACCATGATGAGACCTGCTGACACATCATCAAAAGATGGCAGGCAGACTTAAATAAGCAAGCAAAGCAAAAATCAGCAGGAAGAAAACTTGAAACTGCAAAATTAAATAATGTAAAAGACTGTTCCATATCAAGGAAGGGTAATTGAATTTGTGAATAGTAGACAAACATCCTCCAGTTAAAAAAGAATTGCTGACATCAGATGTTTCTTCTTAAAAAAAGGGATATGGAATAAATCATCTGTCTTAAATTTCTGGCGGTGGAAATATTGTAAGATATCTTTTGGACGAGGCTGTTGCCTTACAAAAGAGGCAATTTTGAATGAAATATTAATGAAATTATAGAACAGTCAAGGAATAGGGTATAAAATGAGTTGTCACCATTGTCTTGAAGTTTATTGCTTGGAAGGATCGTGGCATTAAGCAAGGAAAAAACTGACCAAGAAAGAGCATACATTATTCTTTTCTTTCCAAATGGGTTGTTGACAGGTAAAACTTGACCAGAAAGATTACCTACCCCAAAATTCTTACAAATAAGGAAATGACCTCATGTTAATGCACTGTCTACTATCTTCTCACAGCCAGGTAAAACAAATGTATGTCTATCACAGAAAACATAGTATGTATGTAGTATGAGGAATTTTATTACTGTCACCATATGCAGTGTTATAATCAGCTTAGATTACAAATTCTTGACTAAAAAAGTAGTAAGACTGCAACACATAATTTTATATGCAACATATATATTCAGAAAAATTATTACCATTTTTCTGGGTAGTGATGGCACATTTTATTGGTATTTTCCTCCATGCTGTAAAAATCTGGATGGCGTTTTCAGCACTTACCTGAAATAAAATACTTACAAGTAAAAAAAAAGTTTTGATGTCACGTTGATTGATATTTACTCAAAAATAGGTTAATAACTTATTTTTCTGTTATATTTATCTATGTGCACCCATGTTGCATGTGGTCATTATTAAAAGAGCTGTCTTTAAAATGAGTTGCCAGGAAGTAGGATCTGCGATTCTAAATATTTCTACTATTCTGCTTGCCATTTCCTAAGTGGCAGAAAGGAAGGATTAGTTGAACAGTTTGTACAATAATCCAACTCTGTAGAAGCACCAGTAAGATCTTCCTTGTGGAGGTCAGGTATTGCCTTCAGGAACACAGCAACACTGAGAGTGGGAGGGCTAATAAAATTGGGGGGGAATAAGGGATGCAAACAATGGTCAGATCTTGCGTGACCATCTGTGTTGAAATTAAATGAGATGGAATATCTGATAAACAATATCTTATTTTACAGTTCTTCCCTCTTTTTCATATTTTTAGCCCTGGAAGTTCTTCGCAAAATACTTCTGTAAAGGTTTCCTGGTATTTAACTGTCTGTAGAGGGTTTGTAGGAATATTTTAAACTGAACCAGCTCAGATGAGCTACATAAATCACGTCATATATTTTTACTTCCTGTGAGAGACATCAGTCTAATCCTCCCACCTTTGAAGGTTTTGCCAGCATTCATACCTGTTGTGCACACGCAGTCACATTTCAGTTTGGAAAAATGTCTGCAATACATCATGTTTTCAGTTCACTTCAAATACACCTATGTGTAGGAGGAAGGGAAAGTGAGTGGAGTGCTGGAACGGTTGTACAAAGTAAGTTAACTGTATTACTGACCCCCCTGTATTTTACTGCTTCCTACCACCTGGGTTTCTAAACTCACAGAGTTGAATCACTTCTAAGCTGCATACAGGTATGGTTTGGATCTAAACTCCTTGGAGCAGCTGTCCTTCCCTCAAAGCTGAAGGAGGGAGTTCAATGCTTTTTTTTGTTTAGTAATTGGTAAAGCAATGGAGGCTTCAGTCAGCAGCATAAATCCCTGGAGCTCAGATGAATAGAGGAAAGGCTGTGGCATGTGATTAAATGGTTTTCAAGGTGGTGGAGAAATGGAAAAGAGGCTCTGATTCATGAGCAGTGGGTAGAGCTGTGTATGTGGCAGGTTGCCCTGGAGAGCAGGAGCTGAAAGCTGAGTACTGGCAAGAGGCATCATATGAGAATATGGTTTTGGGGAGCTCTAAGAGTAACTTTGGGTTAGGTGCTGCCCAGATGACCTGTGTTTGACAAACCACGTGGCACTGGTAGGGTCAATGCTATGCTTGTTGGGAAACCACCAATATTTAAAGGATTTTTTTTTTTCCCCTGCCTTTTTAGAGAGAGAAAGTTCACCGAGGTGAGGCAAAGACAATGAATAAATTTGCATAGTGAGTTTTTGTTGTCTTTCAGCTACTCTGGTTCCTTAGAAAAACATACTGATAATCTTACATGGCCTTTCTGATAGCTATCATAGGCTTGATAGCTAGTGACTGACTAAACTGTTTTTTCCTTTGCTTTCAGTAGCTCCTGATCTTGAGCTGCAAGGTATACAAAATGTAAATAAACAAGAGCCAGTAGGTAGATGAATCTGATTAAGATGGTAATTAAACATGCAGCTTATTTCTGGGGTAGTACATACTGTAAGTTCAACAGATAGCTGTAAAAAGTTTTCTTAGAGAATTATGAATAGATTTCTTTAAGCAAATATAACTTTTTTTCAACACAACAAGGACTTTAGCTAAAAATAACTAGGTGGGTGTACAAGTTATTATATAATTAAAAGATAGATTAGGTTTCCCACCCATTATTTGCCTTGGGATATGGACTTGTGTTGCTCTGTAATATTTTTATGCCTGGAGTCCTTGAGGGAAGCAATCTGAAGAGAATGTATGGAATAGGAGTACCAGCTGTGAAAGGGAATGAGCTCTAAAAGCAGCTTGCTTCCACAAACCCACACATTTTTGGAACAAATAGGAGAAAACATGGAGTGCCTCTAGCAGCCTAATTGGTTATTTCCTGTCCTTCTATTATCATACTCCTGAGAAATACCCATACTCCTGGGTAATATCAGTGTTCAGGCTTACAGCTTCCAGTATTTAATTGTTTTAATTAATTTTTGGTGCTGTCAGTTTTTGCCTTTTGAAGCTTTATGGTCTTTATTGCTTTCAGGGCCACATAAGGAATGATGTTAAAAAAGGAATTTCCACTGGTAATTATTGGATTAAAGTAGCTGTGGAAATGTCTATCTGAGGCCTGAAAACAGCACTTGGGATAGTTTAAGGCAGTATAGATTACCCCTCACAAACACTCTGTCTTGCTAAACAGAAATCTTTCATGTTAAGAAGCAACATATTAGGTATGAAAGTGCGTAGAAACAACTAAAACCAAGTGGTTCCTTCAAACAGGAATTCCTGAGACTGTTCATTTTCTTGGCAAGTTAAAAAATACTTGACTGAATGCAGATTATTAACACAGAGTTTCTTTTTGTCTCATTCTGTCTGGTATGTGGAGATGCTGTCTGTGTTCCTTCCATATTTCTTACAGCTCTGAGAACATTTCAAAAATACGCTGCTGTTTAGAATCATATTGGCAGGTTACAAAATCTTTAAACTAACTTTTTATTTAAAAATATTTTTTTTTCCCCCCAAGATCTTAAGTTGTTAAGTGATTCCTGAGAATCCCTCAGATGAAATTTACTTGTTCAGTAGTTACCATTTCACTGCTTTGCTTGATTCAAACTATGTGCTACGAGCACTTCGATCAATGAATTGAAAACTCATCTAGTTTCATTACACAGTAGTTCATTCAAATGTAGCTCTATCCCCGAAATCTTGTTGAGCAATACAAGTCAACCACAACAAATCTACTTGTGCTTTTGATTCCAGCTCTTTATAGGGCAGAGTGGATGTTAGAGGCAAAAATTCCTTATAGACTAGGCTCATATGGACCTATTTTAACCAGCTAATATTACTGGAGTGTTATCACAGAAGCAAAGAACTCAGCAGACTTCAAAACTCACAGAATTTGAATAAATATTTGATTTATGGGGCTGCAAAGAGCTCTCAAGTGATGCAGGTACTTTGCAAGCTGAACTTGTTTAATACTCTGGGTATATCTATTTAAAATCTGTTCTTAAGTTACTGTGTATTTCTGTATTGCAAAACCCTAAGCAAATTTATTTTTATTTGGTTAGGATGAAGTAATTACATATGCTGGAAATGTTGGAAATTTTTTTTGGTATCACTTTTAAAACTTATTAAAGGTTATTGTTAATGAATACTGTTTGAAATATATCATCTTCTGTCTTGGCTCAAATTCCTCCTCGTTTGCCACAGTGAAACACCACAGTACTCAGAGATGATTATAGTAGCTGAAAACAGAGCTTTGAAGTGGATTTACCTTTTAACACTGATACCTGAATGAAAAAAGGGGATGAAGGGTGTGTGCTTGTGTGTGAACTCCTTCATCGGGCATGGTTTTGAGAACACTTTTGCACTGCAAATCAGAAAAGTGAACCAGAGGACATACTGTTATTTTCTACCACTGGCAAGAACATCTAGTTTCAGTCACCTTAGCTTCAGGGCTTAGCAAGCCCATGAGGAAGAGCTGAGTCTCCTCAGCACTCTGTATTAGACATAGTGGTATGATCCAGACTTCTTAAAAAACTTTTTTGGCTTTTTTTTTTCTGAAGTGTGCCCTTTCCTTCAGTGAACCACCCGTACTTGTACATACAGCCTCCTTGAACAGCTGGTCCTAAATCTCCTATGACTGAAATCTCTTTTGTTTCTCTCTCCCAGCTTTAATAGCAGTTGTAGTTTCTTTTTCCTGTTTCTGATCAAAGATTTCTACCAGGAGCTGACATGGAAGGAAAACAGTTTTTTGCTTTGCAGGTTGGTCTAGTATCTTGATCCTCCTGTGAACGTTGCTCAGTTTAGTGTTGGTTCCTACTTAACACTGGTTAACAATTCAGCCTGCAGCTCAGCTTACGCTTTATAACTTCCATATTGGTGGTTTCTAGAGTTGCTGCCACAAAAGGGTGGTCTCTAAGCGAGGTGAGCTCTGGAAACATCCTGCCTGCATCAGTATGGAGCTATGAAAGCTGCATATTATTCAGATTATTTTTATTAGCATAAAAGCAATTTCCCTCCAGTTACTTCCATGAAAGTGTGCACAAATTTAGGTCTGTGTGAATCAGGAAATACCCAGCATTATTAAAGTAAAGGTTTGGTCGTGCAAAATAAAGTTGCAGGTGATAAAAGAAATATTCCACTTTTCAGTCAGATAGGGAAGGAAGAGAATCAGAGTTTGATTCCCTTGAGTGCTGTTGTATTTATGCAGATGTCTGCTATTCACCAGTGAAGGGGTTTTAAGAAAACAATCATGCTTTCTAAATTATAAAACAATCATGTTTTCTAAATTATATTTAAATTACACTCTCCCTATGCACGTAGCAGAAATATTACTAATGTTTAGAGACCAGTGCAAAGACTTAATTTGCCTCTATAGCCAAACACCAGTTTTCTTAATAGGCAGAAGATGCAAGTGCTCATTTTAAAGAGCCAGCAGTGATGTGCAGGCAGCAGTTGATACAAAAAAACCCCTTCTAAACTCCCTGAGTCAGAAACCACTATTTATATAGAATCATAGAATGAATTAGGTTGGAAGGTACCTCAAAAATCATCTGGTTCCAACACCCCTGCCATGGGCAGGGCCACCTCCTAGTAGACCAGGTTGCTTAAGACCCCTTCCAAGCTGTTCTTAAACACATCCTGGTCTTGAACACAGCGATAGGATGCAAAAATGCTTTACTTCTTTCTTTAATAAAGGTAGTTGCTATAGAGATATCTGAAACCAGTCACTGTCTCTAGATACCTCCTGTGACCTATGATTTATCATGAATAGTGCCCAAAATATCATAGGAATCGGTTACAATTTTCCTCTTCTTAAAAACTGCCCGTTTGCTCTGTGTGACTTGCTCAAATGAAAGGGGTTGTCTGCGAATGATCTAGGCAGAGTTGTAGGAAGTTATTTTGGCACTCGCAAAATCGTTGCCGTGTGAAGAGGAACCATGTCTCTGGTAAAGGCTATTTTTCTGCCTTTGCTCTGATTCTTGGGCAGCCAGGGGTATATGTAACTTTTGATCTCTAAATGCTCCTCTGGCCAGCACCCTCCCCTGCAGTGGCACAGGGCAAGCACACTGTTCATTTCATAGCTTGTGGAAGGATCCAGTTTCCAGGTACGGTGTTCTCTAGGCTCATTTTTCACTCTAAAAGTATATCAGGGTAAGCAATGGTCTTCATTAAGACAATGCTGAGAAATGCCTGCTGGTCATAAAATGAAAAAACCCAGCCTGTCAACCGGTTGCTGATAAAAGTGCTTAGAGGGAGATGAACTCCTGCACAACATAAACATGCTTTTAGAAATGTGATTAGCCACATGTGAAAGCTACTGCACGACACAAAATAGTGAGTATTGAGGAGAAATATGGGAGATATCTGGGAAGAGAATTGTCTGAAGCACAGAATGCTGGAATTCATGCAGTTTCTGAGTGCCTGTGGCTCAGGAAGATTTTAGGATGTTGCCTCAAAGAGGCTCGGATTCTGTGGTTCTTACAGGAAAATTTACAGTGTGCCACAGGGCAGCTGGGCACAGATCTAGTTCCACTTCACACAGGGAAATGGAGCCCCGTGGCTCTGGTTCCCTGTCAGCTCCGGGCGCTTTGTCTACCAGTTGAGGACATGGAATCTTTTCTGTAAAGGCACGTGGTACAGTGGAATGGCACATGCTTTCATTTCGCTAGCCCACATGAATGGATGTTGTGCCATGTCCATTTAATTTTTGATTTGCCTGCACAAATGAATCCCATCTGTAAGAAAAGAGCAACCAGCACAAGTAAACTTTGCTAATTGGCTATAGAAGAGACGTCAAAGGTGAAGAAATTAGTAGGCAAATGTAAGGAAGAAAACATCAAACTCCAATGGCAAGCTTCCTACAGGCTGCTGTACTTTGTGATATATAAATACTGGCAATTTATTTCTGTATCAGTTTTGTTGGCTGCCATTTCATGTTTTGTTTGTATTATGGTTCCTCCTAAGATATATGGAGACTTCTTTAAGGACCATGTAATATGTATTGTACTGTTTTCAGTGTTTTATAACAGAAGATATCTATTTTAGTTAGCAAACCTACATCTTTCAGTTTGGAGTCTGTAGTCTTCCCTAGCTAATTGTGTTCGTGGCCAACCAATTACACTGATCTTCTCCACTACCTTTGTTTTAAAAACAGGCATGTGCTTTCAAAAGAAGTTACAAAGATTACTTTGAATTTGTATTGACACGTATATATGGGTATTTCTGTAAGTTCAAGATTGATTGGCGGGGTGGGGGGGCATTGAGAGGGTCTTCACTTGTGTTTCATATATTAACCTGACCTAATGAAGCTGCTCTTTCTAGCTCAGCCACCTGCCTGGCACACACAGTCTAGGCTGAGAACGTGTCCAGAACATGCTGTGGCTCAGTGATCAGCATTATTCCTTGACTTCAAAATGCTGTGTTATGACATTATCCTGCATACTTTCAAATTTCATGGTTGATTGTGAGTGCAATGAAACCAACAACAAAAAAACCCCAAACAGGGCAAAGGCCTGTGAATGTTATTCTTGTGCTTTATTACATGGTTATACTGTATTTTCTTCTTATCCAGTCTAAACTTGGAATCATTACTTCTAAATAGCTATATTTTCTTTTACAGACTCAGAATGTAATTGTGCTAATTCCAGGTCATATGGAACACAAAGCAAAAACTTGGAAAGGAAAAGGTTAATCACCAGGACAGGTTGTGGCCAGATCAGGTGTTCCAGGGAAGGTTAAAGGCAACAGGTGAAGCTATTGCAAGGCAATAGGAATGATTATCTCAGCTGACTACCAGGTGCTTATGTTTTCTGATATATGGAAAGGGAGGGGGGATTATAAAGGAGGTTTGAGTAGGGAGAGGTGTTCTTTGTGGGTTTTGTTTAACTGGGGGAAGAAAAAGTCTCCTGTTTTTATACCTACTTTAGGAGAAAATAGGGATGGGAGTGGGTTTTTTATTTATTTTGTGGTTGGTTTCATAGCTATTTTTAACTGGCACAATGGTGTCTGTGACTCAAGAGACCTATGTAAGTATTTTAATTTTATTTCATGGTCTGCATTTTGTTGCAGATATTTCCCTTGTTATGTGTTTCCCCTTTTGCTTTGAGCTTTGCGACACCCTTCCATGTCTGTAAAGTTGCTGAGAACTCTTCCCATGAGTCCTGTGAGTTTTGTGAGTTGTTCCAATTCAGCAAGCAAATACTGATTTAGGAAACCTTCTCCTGTATCTGATCTTTGGTTTTAATTGCCTGTCTGTATGTTCATTTGTAACTGATATTCACCAAAAAAATAACATAAAACATGGGGAAGTAAGATAGCCACAGTGGGTGGGTTAGCTCCGACAATGAGCCCTGAATAAGACGAAATACGACATTGTTTTTTCTTTACAGAGCTCAGGGATTCCTCCAGGGAAAAGTAACCTGTGAGCTGAGAGGGAGTGATATTGGAACTGGAGCCTGCCTGGATGCTCTGCCGAGGGTAAAGTCGCAGCGTATCGATGTGGCGCGGCGGGAGCAGATTGGAACCTGACTGCAATCTCCTTTCGTTTACTGTCGCACCGGGAGGCTGGGGTAAAGCAGCAATTGCTTATATGACTGAGGAATATGGAGAAAGTACTGAATGAATTTTAGCTGTCTTCCCTTGCAATTTAGCTGCTGGAAATTATTGCAAGCTACTATCATAAGATCAGTCGGTCTGAAGAACTATCATTGGAGAACATCTGTGTTTGAATGATCAAGCAGTGCTATCATAAAGATTGCTTAATTCTTATAATATACTCCATATATTTCTGTGTGACTAACCATAAGTAGTAACAGCATAGCAGATGTTATTTATTTCTGAAAAATTGAAGAAGTGGCCTAGATGTTGAGCTTTTCAGTGTGGGAGGTGATACAATCATAAAAAACAGAGGGTGGTAAGACACTGGCATATCTGAAAGGCTAGACAAGTCAGCATACCACTTCAATGTCTGGAAGAGTTCCAGGTTTAATGAGCATTTAAGCTCTTTTTTCCTTCTGGGAACAGCGTAATGAATACCAACAAGCCTGGGTTGCAGGTTGACTGCCACAGCTGTCCTCGGGATTCAGGGGTTTTATTAGTTGCCCATCCTTCAGCTCTTCACTGTTTTTGCAGTAACCTCCAGGCCTCGGACTCAGTACCCTTCCTGACAATGAAAGCTTGTCAAAGACTTGGAAAATTGCTTTCTCACTACTTCTGGAAGTGATAAAGAGTAGTGTCATATGAACAACAAAAAGCCCTCCTGTGTTTCAGTGTGCTGTACATAAATGTCAATCTTTGTTATATACTGTTCTGTGAATATGTATTTGGGGAGGAAAGTTCAGAATGATACCACCTCTGAATAGCTGTGGAATAGACTCATTTTACTGAGCATGAATTCTAATATAACTGGAGGGACCCATGTGGGTTACACAACCCTCTGGCACAACGCTGCTGTTTGTCACAACAGTCCTTATACTGATGGTGAAGTAGGACTGTTTTAAATGTGTACAAACCAGAAACAGGATTGTGATCAGATGAGCTATCATGCTCTTTTGCTATACCTATATGTTCATAGTTAAGTAGTAATGCTTGCTTTTCTTCAGATGCATCTGAGGCATCAGGAAAGAATTTATTATTCCACACAGGTGAAGCTATGGACAAAAGTAGTAACTACAGCAAAATATAGGAGAAAAATGCCAATTTTTATTGTAGTTGGGAAAGGTACAGCATATAAGCCTGTGGATGTCTAGCTGTGAGACAGAGATGTGTGGGGTTTTTTGTGTATTTAAATCAAATTACTCTGTTAAACAAGAGAGAACATATTGTGTACCAACCCTGATGCTCAGTGCAGAGAGCTCTTGGAGGCATCTGAGGTAATGATGTACTTACAGGAGCCAGCTCTAACAGCTAGTAGCATGAATCTTCCCTCATTTAGGCCTTCTATAATGTCCTGTGCATCTATTATTTCCAGCCTCTTGATGACTGACTTATGTTGGTTCAGACTGCATGTTCTAAAAAAAAAAAAAAGCCAAACCTATGATTTAACTTTATCATTTTTGTTGGACTAACTCTGCCACAGCAAGTGAATTGTAAAATGTGGATCTAGTTTGGGAACAGCAGCATTGGCAGGCGAGACATTGAAGGGACTCAACAAGGGTAGCACCTCCTCGCATGCAAAATACTTATTTGGAGCACTGTCACCTTAAAAAGCAGCAGAGGGTCTCCATGTTTTGGATTTACAGCTATGGGCTGTGAGAGACTCAGACTGAATGCACAAAGTTTCTGTGTAACCTGGGGCAGCTGTCCTGCTGTTGTGTTGGACCACAATGATTCTTGGGTGTTGTGTTTTTGGGCGTTTGGTGGGGGGGTGTTTTTTGGTGTTAGGTTTTTTGTATGTTCTTTTGGTGTGTGTGATAGCTTTTTGTGTTTGTTTTTAAAGCTGTTACTGCAAAAGGCTGCAGCTGGAATCAGGGCTCTAAATGCGGTTGAATCCACCTTTTGTAGATAATCTGCTCATAGATTTTTATTTCATTATCGATGATAAATCATATTTGGTTTAGGCTGGGAGTGGCCTTTGGGCTTGTTTAGTCCAGACAAGCCTGATAAACTTGCTTATTTTTATTGTACAGGGGGAAACAGTATGTAGCATCTTTATCTGAAATAGCTTCAACCAGAAGTAAGTGTACTTTGGTCTAGTAAGTAGTGTGACTAATACATTAACAATACCTACATTTCATGTTTGCTTTCAACTCCCACTCCTACCAGATGATAAATGAAGAATTTAGAGATGTGAGTGATTAACTTCTGGGCTTTGTGCTGGCAGCCCCTTGTCCTCAGTATTCCGGAGCAGGTTTATTTGCAGTTTGGTCTGGGTCAGCTTTCATGCTCCCTTCCTTCCTGTAAGTGATGTCCTTTCTTGCATGAGAGTAATAATGCTTACAGGAGAAATCCAGTTCATGTAGTGTGCTCAAATATGAAGCCTACGGAGTTAAACTGATGTGAAATACCCCCGTGTTTCCCCTGCTCAAGCACTTAGAGGCTTGCAGATCAGAAATGCTTATCAAATTGAGCTAAATTAGTATACTACAAATTCGGGATGCTCAATTTAGCATTGCTGTGAAGAATCCATTTGGGGTAATAGACTTTGCCCTAAGGATGTAGAAGAGCCACCAGAAAAGAAGGGGGGGGGGAATTCTTGTATTGCTAATTAAAAATCAGTAGCATTGGGAAATATTTACTGCTTCAGTCTAATTTTTGACAAATACAATAGATCTCTAGGTAAGCTAAAATGGAGAGATGCTCAAGAAGTCTAGGGTGGTCTAGAATGATTTCTGTTCTGCCACACGACTCTCGTAGTGGCTTTAGGTCTCATTTATATAGATGACCTGGGCTAAAAAATGGAATAAGTTGGAGGGCATTTACTGCTGACACAAAGCTGTCGGTCTCCAGAGCAGCTGTTAGCTCTACTGAGTGCTGGTGTTTAGAAAAAGGACGATGTTGTTAGAGCTGGGTGAAATTTAACAGTGTAGAGTGCCAGGTTATTCCCTTAAGAATCAAGGAAACTTCTTGCTATGAGATGTGGCTCGTCACCTTGTTGCACCGCTAAATGATAGCAAAAGTACCTACTACCAATACTGTAGACATTGTGGGAGAGGCAACTGATCCTCTGATGTGTTAAGTGGGAAATCTGTCAGAAGAGGTTAAAATACTAATGCCAGCAGAGGTGAAGTCTCTTCAGTAATGTGTAAATGGTTGATATTACAAAGGCAAAGCTGTGTTCCATCCTCACTTCGGAAGCTTAGGACCCGGAGACTTTGGATTTTGTTAATGCTAGAAAACTGGGCGTGTCTAGGACCCATTGTTAGCACACAGCGGGGTTAAACTAAAGGAAAAGAGAGGAAAGTAGACAGGGAGGAAAAATTTGTATAAGTAGACAATGGATTCACTTAGACTACAGATTAGGAGACAGAGTCTAGTTGTAAGAGGAAAGGAATTATTATATGTACCTTGATAGGAGTGGGAGAAAAAGACCTTAACTGGTTTCCAGACAGGAGCCTTCCTAAATCTAAAAAGCATGTAATAATGGACTTCTGCAGCAGGGACATTGTGATTCAGGAGGCCTGTTCTAGTCTGCCCTTTGTCAGTAGGAGAGATCTTGCAGTTACATGATCTACTTGGCTTTAGCTTTCCAGAAAAAGCATGTACCACTGTTTAAGGGAATGTTTGTCAATTCTTGTGTGACAAATTCTTGTGTACATATAACAGGTTGTGTAAATAAGCTCCCTTCCATCCACCAGGGGAAAATGAAATTAGTCTTAGTATTCTCTCTGCCAGAAAGAATACTCTGAATGAAAGATATATTCAGTAGCTTTCCTGCTGGTAGCTATAGCATTACTCCTCTGATGTATTAGTGATTTTAATCACAAGTTGTAACTTTCAGCCAATTGTCAGAAGAAAGTCAAGTGTAATACTGGGAGAACAAAAATAGGATGACAGTGATTGGAAAACACTTTTTGTGTTTGTGAGATTGTGTACATCTTGTTAGCTGCTGCTTTTCAATAAAAAAAATATATTGTGTGATGCAGATTTTGTAAATCCCATTAATTTCTCACTGAAGTTGCATCCTTCCCCCCTGCAGTGCATACTAATAATTCTGAGTATAGAGGAGGCTGGCATCAGTTAAATTACCTAGAAGATCTTGTCACTGCTATTCTAGTGAAGCTGCTGCTTCCATTTTCCCCACTACTGGAGACTACTGAGCAAACAGGATCACAGTCTGGAGTTTAGGTGTGTTTCAGGATAGAAAATTGTAGGTGTGGGGGTGAAAAGGTGGAGAGAAAAGAACAAGCATTATGACTCTAGACATTGTTTTCTGGACTGGATCCTTGAGGTTGGATTCCTGTATCTGAGACGCTGTAAAGCAACTTATTGGGAAATTCAAATGCCCTTGTGAAGAGTTTTTTCTGGAATAAGCTGAAGCACAAGAGTACTTCTATGTGCTTGCTAATGAGAAAAAATATTTCAAATGTGTATTCATTAATTTTAGGGTAAAGTGTGCAGACAAGTCTTAAAAACATCTCCTAAATAAAGAATGCTTTCAAATACTGTCTAAAACACTTGGAAGTGCAGGTTTAGTCACAGCAGTGTTAATTTTAGTGAAATTGCTGAAGTTCACTAAGTCTGTTCTGAAGTAATCTCTGACATATATATATATTCCTGCAAACTTGTGAGCTGTGCACTTTTGACCAGCTTATATTGTATTCAGTGCAATGTAAAGCTAAACATTCTGATAACTGAATATTGATTTCTTTTTTTTTGTGTGAGCACTGCATTTGCTACATTTCAATTTGAATTATGTGAAAATTGGATTGCTGTTGGGATGCAAGTGCCTTCAGATGAAAACAAAAACTTTTTTTTAATAAAGAAAGCTAAATGGTATAGAGAGCTATAAAATTAGAGGTAGAGTGTATCAGTTTGGAGAGGTCTTCAGATGCTGCTGTGCTTCAGGGTTTTCAGTGTAACAGAGTCCCCAGAATTGGCTGCTGCACTGCTGTCTGATGTCCAGTCCCTGCCTCTAGTGTGCAGGACACTGTGGCAGCAGTATTTTTTTCAAGTTTTCAAGTTTTTCATGCTTCCCAGCATGTCACTCAGTGCCTCAAGTGTGTCAGCACTGACTGAAAGTGAAGTTGGTTAGAAATTTTGTATCTGAAGTTGAAGGTAAAGGGCTGGCTCTTTCTGGTGCATTCATCTTCACTGACTTTAAAGGCATATATTGATTTTAAAATCAACTAAAGACTCCACATATTTTTTTCTATCCTTACAGTTTATCAGACAGTTTATAAAAGATTGTGAGGACAGTTTTGCAACAAAGCAAAACATTCTTTTAGAGGTGCAGACCTATTGAGGAACAATTATATTGGTGTGATGACATCATCTTTGCCTCCAGCATGCTTTTAGGGAACACGCTCCTTTTCTAGTGAAGAAAACCCCCTTTTATAATATATAGGACCATATTTTATGGCCACATTGTTTTTAAACCAAGACTTCAGTGTGTTTTGTATAAGTTACTCTTTAGTAGGCAAGTTCTGTAATGCCTTAAATACATGAGAATGTGCTTTATTCAAAGTAACACGCTTTTGTTTTTCAAAAACAGTTTTAGGGAACTGTATGCCCTTGGATGCTGTTTCATATCAAACAGATTCTTTATATCAGTTGTGTTCTTGATGAAAAAAATCCAAAGCACCAGGCTAATGAAAATCCTATTCAAATGACTCAATTCTGTTGTAAATTCTTACGAGGGAAAGAAAGGGAAAGTATGCTGAAGTGGATCACAAAATTGTAGGGAGTTTAAGTCAGCTTCAGCAATCAAAATTGTTATAGTCTATGGATTCCACATTGTGTTGTGTCATGAGGTAGGAAGAGATTGAATATATGTCTCTAAAGCCTATTTTGAGAATGAAGCTTGGGTTATAGAGGTCTCTGATGGTCCTTTTCCTGGTATGAATTTAATTCAGAAATGTGATTTTTTTGGTCTTGAGCAGAGTTACTGTGAGTCCTGAAACCTGAGGGCTGGGTGTCTGTGGAGATTGGGATGGCTGGGGAAGCCTAGAGTGGTCAGTAATCCTCTCCACCTGAATACGCCTGGGAAGTTCAGGAGGCATGGTAGCCCCCAGGGACTTCTGCACAGAGCTACTCCCCAGAGTTAGAGTTAAGTTGGTATAAATATCCTTGTGAATTAAACAAACCATTCCGATGTGCATCTGTATTTTATTTTCCACAAGCTTTCCCTTAACAAATGTGTGTTTTGTAAAGAGTGGACTGAAAACAATACTGTTACAAAACCTAGCATGGTGAATAATCGTGAATGTTCAGCTGGTGGTGTATAGCCATTGTGAAAGGAGTTCGGGCTTTTGTTCATGTTTTGGGTGCTTTTCGGGGTGTTATTTTGAGCGCGGGAGCGCTGTTACTGAAGCTACAGTGGTGAGGAACTGTGGATGCTGATGCCTAATTCAGTCCAGGGTGTGCCTGCTATAGGGAACAATTCTTGTGGGGGATATGCCAACAGGAGTAACTGTCCTTGAGCATGGGCAGGCTAGGGTACTATGAAAAGCTACAGTGGTATTTGATATGCATCTCTTGAGGTGAACTTTTTAAAGACAAAGTAAACAAGGAAAAGGCTGCTGGACTCCAGCCTTAGTGGTATATCAGCAGGAAATAGTAATGAGTATTGCAGTTTTGCTTTCAATAGAATGTTTGCTTTTTATCAAGGATACTATCCTGCCTACCTCTGCCCATAGGACGATGTCGCTATTCACAGTGATATCAAGAACATTACATTATGAGAAACAGATCTGTGGAGATGGCATATTTTTATAGAGCTGTTTTTATTGATCATGTTAGTATTCAAAAGCCTCTTGCAGAGCGATCATTAAAGCTCATTTTAAAACCCTCAGAGGGTTACTTTATACCTCAAATACAGTAAGGAATTTAATTCTTAATTGTATACGGAGGATATAAGAAAAAGAATTTGCAGTCACAATGCATTTCTTGATGGTGAATCCATAAGATATTATTGTTTCTTCAGGCTTGAGAAGGTGCCATTGACGTAAGAGAGAAAAGTATTCATTAAATCAGTGGTGCAGCACTGCACTTTTAATTTGACAAAAAGAGTCTTACAACTAGGTAGCTGCTGTACTGCTGCCTTTTTTTAGCTTCCTTTACTGGTCACAGTGGTGATACTTTGATAGCGAGTTCAGTATTGAGACAGAGCTCAAAACTTAATCTGAGACATATTCCTTGCTGGAAGTGCTATATGGAAGTGATAAATAACACCCCAGATTTAATCTATGTCTAAAGTGTAGGTTTTACCATTGTTAATCATTAGGATATTTATTTTTTTTATGTTCTTGGTCTTCAAGATAGCAAGTGTCTGTTTTAATAGCTAAAGTTTGCTAATATTTGTATTTATTTGCAATTTGTGATTTCTCGAATTGCTGGCTCGATTCCTTCTATTCATAGATGTATGTGAGTCACTCATTTTTTGACACTGTTCTCACTTAGGTCTGGGTGAAATTTTTAGCAGCGATTTTAAAGGGGTCTGAGGGGGAGCGCGTTTAATCTGAAGCAGTTTGCAAGTTTGTGCCTGTTTAGCTGGATTGCTTGAAGTCCTGAAAACCTGAAATATGTGAAATATGTTGTCATTGTTTTAAAAACACATAACGCTGAAAAACACTTTCAACTACAAACATTATTGAAAGTATTTGGTTAGGCTTTGAGCTCTTTCAAATAAATACTTGATTTTGGTTAAGCAAGGGACTTTGAATGAATGAATGGTATTGTCTGAAACAAAAGAAAGGGGATTCTCAGTTTTTCCCTGATCTGCATGTTCTTCCTGTTGCTGTTTTCATACCTTGCTAAAGTCTGTGTGTGTGGAAGGTTACTTATATCTGTACACATAAAAGATACACAGAATCCTTGCTATATGCAGGTCATGGAAAAATCAAAGTATCGGGCTGGAGACCAGAAGTTAAAGTTCTGCTCATGTCATTGCTTTCACTCTAGAATGATATTAATCGTTGTCTTGCTAGCAAGCACAGTGAGCACACGCGTTAATAGTTCAGCCCATTGGAAGGGGTCTTTTTAGGAGCAAAGTTGCCTGCTCTTTGTAGCTGGATTCATGCAGCGTGCACTCAAGTGCATCAGTGGAGTGCCCCATTTGAAACCAAGCCTAAAATCGTGCACTGGGATCCCACCCAGTGCACCCTTTGTGGAAGGGGGTACCAGATTCTCCAGCGGCTGCTCTCTCTGTGCACTGGTGCCTGTGACCTAAGACAAACCTGACTGCTGGTTAACAGTGATGTCATGGAGCCTCGGACTGTTAACACATCACAACAAAATTCACCTTGGCCCTTGTGTGCTGCACACCAGTTAATACAGAAGCACGTGTTAAGACAAACTGTGGCACAGATGCCATATTTTAAATTGGAATAACTGATTTCTGTGGGCTCAGAAATACTTTGATGCCCTGCGTTATCATACAGAGTCATTCTCTAACACAGAATAACTAGTTTATTTATCAAGACTTCTAAGAAAGCTGTAGGTGTACCAGGCTATATGACAAAACCTGTTTAACATGGGAAATGTCATTCTCTGTGTGGTGTAGGGGGTTGCTTGAACAGACATGTGCTGGAACCAAAATACTAAAGGCAGGCAGCTAACCTAAACCTCTAATTATCTGGAAAACTTCAAGCTGAACATTCAACACTGTAATTACCTCAAAATTACTAGCTGAGGCTGGACAAAATGTTTTTCTTTGACATTTTGCTTTGTGCCTCTAGCTTGAAAGAGAAATTAAAGCTGCAAATGCTGGAGGTGCTGTCAAAACAAGACAACTGCAACAAGAAACAAGCTGCTTTTTAAATTTCTATGGATTTTTTTTTTTTCAAACTTTTTCAACTTGCCTTCTGGAAAATAATTGAAATGTGCTAGATCATTTTCTATCGATCCTGATTAAACTCCAAGGTATTGTGCAAGGAGGTGAAATTAACAGACAACACTGAACACAAGTAAAAAGACTGGAATCTGTAGGCAGCATTTAAGTACAAACACACTGGGAAGTTTTCATCCTCTCTGCTAATCTGGAGGCCAGAGTGAAACAAAGCCTTGCAATCAGCTGTGGGAGAGCTCCACTGGAAAGAGATTCGTGGGATACAGCTGTGACATGCAGCTCTTCTTCAGTCATCCCTTGCCACGGACATAGGAGATGATTGGTTGCACAGTCATGGGCTATTTATATCAAATAAGTGTGAACCCAAAGAAATGCCCAGTTGTCAGTGATCCTAAACAAGCTATAAATGTCAATTGGCCCAGTACCAAAGAAGAGTTAAGAGCTGGCCTTGAGTGGATCCCGGCAGTGGGCAAGAGTGCTGCCAGGTCAACTGGGTGTCAGAGGAATTCAGACAGTGCTTCTAGTTTTGAGTAGTAGTGACACTGAACAGCTCTTTAGATGTGACTGGTGAATAGAGAATAGATTTAGATCCTGACACAGGGTGTCTGGACTGTAAGTTCTTCTAGTCACACTGTGTATGCTGCTGGAGGCTTCTGCACAGACAGGGGCATCCTGAACTGCTCCTAAGCTCTCAATACACACACTTACTAGTTCCTCATGGCCAACCTGAAGTAAACTGGGTTTTTAAGTGTTTGCTGTCAAGGAATTTATTTTGGCAGTCTCCTGTTGTGCTTGCTCTGTTTGAAAGCCTGTTATTCTGGAGTCGTGTCAATCGCTGGAAGTCATTTGAAACAGAAAGTGCAGATAGCATCCCTGCAGTACCCCTCAAAAGGGGCTTCAAGAACTGACACCTTCCTTCCCCCTGCTCCCAAAGGATGATTATTTGGAACTTGTACAGAGAATCATCCTTAGATAGATATGAATCTGTTCTCAGAGAACACAAGAGGGTGTTTAAAATGGAAACAGGCCCCACTTTGAAATGCACTTATTGACAGGTGTAGATCACTCTTCTATTGTGAGACTGGTCTGCATAACATCTAGAAGAGCACAGACAAAAGGAACAGTGAATTCAGTTTCCTCAAGGGTGGACTGATCATCTGACCGAAAAACTTGCTCGCCATCAGGGCAATGATTAGTGTAATGATGGTGTTGGATGCACAGATCTTAAATTAATCTTCTAATAAATCTGTCTAGGTACAAAAGCTGTAGTATGACCTTCCTTTCAAAGCTAAAAGTGTTGTGTCTGAACATGATGCTATGATTCTGTTCTATGTATCTATACCCAGGGATAAGAGATGAAAGTAGTGTAGGGATTTTCTGGAGTATGACTCATAGAATGGGATTTTATGGTTTTGCTTTTTTACGTACTGTTCTTCAGATGTCAGCTTTTAAATTTTTAGAAAATATCGGTAGCATCAGATCAGACCTTGCTCAGTGCTGCTCCATCAATTTCAATTTCTCATATATTCTAGGTTGACAGTTGTTGCAGAAGGCTCTGTGCTTGAGAGGTGTGGTTTGTAGTCATTCCCCCTTCCCCAACCCCTGCCCCGTCAGCTTAGAGAGACTATTTCAGCTGGACAACTGAATGGTAGATTGCTTTGGCTGAGATTCAGGAAATAGAAACTATTTCTACACCATAATGCTCAGTGACTAATGCTTCATGACACTTAGGTTTTTTTAAAATGCTTTGTTGGTTTTTGTTAGCTGCTTTCATAACAATCCATAGTTCATTGAGCTTGCAAGGAAAAGGGATGTAGATGCTTGCTTTGATACTTTGATAGCAATATTACTGTTTCTTAAAACAGTTCACCACAAATGATACTGTGATGTAATGTCAGTTTTATCAGTGAATTGAACAGAAAAGCACATGTCTGCTGCAATATGTATTCATAAAAGGACATTTTTTTTTTTCAGTCATGGCGCCAAGATTTGGGGTGAAGAAATTGTGGGATTTTTTTTTAATCATTCATTTGAGAAGTGAGAAAAGACAAAGAAAAAAGTTGGCAAGAAAAGGGGTGTGTGTGTCTGTGTGTAAACCTGAAGTGATGAAATGTTGGCTGGACTTCTCAGGTATCTTTTTGCTTTATTACTAATTTTTATTTTTTCATTGGTCTCTACACCAAAAGTGAGACTCTTTTATTATTTACTCAAAAATTAATGAGTCTTCACATTTCTTGCTTTAACTCTTATGGGACACCTAAGAAAACCCAGCAAGTATGAAGGATGCTCGTTCTTCCTGAACTTCCTGAAGTATTTAAGAGCAAGTGAGTAGGTTATGACTTTCAAGCCTGAGCAGCCTGTGTCAGAGATCCAGCTGTAGTGATTTCTGACAAGGAGGGGAGAGAATATGCCATCTAAAGACTGGGTGGGAGGCATTAAAAAAAAAAGTTTCTGCTTAAGTCCCCTGGAGTTGTGCTAAGAAAGATTATGCTTCTATAATGTATGATTTAAACATAGTTTGTGTCTTATAATATTTAAGACTAGAAAGCTCTTATATTACAAAATAGTTGATTCATGTAATGAAGAACAGAAATCCTGCTTCCTAAATGCTTATTTAAATTTATGAAAATGTTAAAACATACAGTAACTGCACATTTCAGGACTATACTATTGCTTACAAATACTTTCAGTATTTTCACAAGCACTCTTGATACAGTTCCTTTTCCCATAAGCTGACTATGAATGAACTTTGATGTAACTTGAAAAGATAATTTTAAGTGGAGATTTATAGCTGACAGCTTCTGTGACCATAACAATGTTTTAGTGGTTTTTATTCCAGAATGCTGACACCTTTTCAAAATTTGGACAATTCTAGCAGGTAGGAAGTATGTCCATGTTAGAACTGGATAGATAAACTTAAAGGAAAAAAGAATATTTGCCTGATTTTTATTTTTAAGGAAAAAAAAGCTGTTGTAGTGATTGAACTAAATTTTTCAATATTAGGATACTTCTCACCAGAACTGCAAAATTTTAGAGATGACATTCAAGGCTGTATATTAATTCTACAGAGCTGAGATAATATGAAAAAAGTTTTCTAAATCAAATAAGCATTTTTCTTACAGGAAAAAAAAATCAGTTTTTTTCAGAGCACTTGGAAAACACTTGTCACCAAAATATAAATTAAAATTTAGCTTGTAAGTTTGATCAAGAAAGATCAGGAAAGATGAATGTAATTTCAAAGCTGTTTAGGTGTTAGGGGAGAAAGATCCTTGTCATAGTGGACCAAAAAAGTGATTTACTTGACCTGGCATCCTGTTTTCAGTGTTCTGGATGTTGTCAGACTGCTTCTGTATTTCACCAGGTGTACACAGTGGTATATGTGTATCTGAAAAGATATTATGAATGACTTTTATAGGGGCATTCAGAAGATATTACTCTGAGAAAAGAGCTTTTGTTATCTTTGAAAACACTTGATTTTTTTTTTGTTTTTTTTTCCCCACAGATGAGTTGTTAACAATGTCATTTTCTTCTTTATGTTTGCATTAGATAAGATACAAGCTTCCAGTGTAATGGAAGTGGTTTGGTTAGGTATTTCAGCCTTCCAGATGTATAACACTCATTTTAAAACTTTAAAGAACATGGAAAATTCTGAAACTTAGTATGATAACATTTACTTAGCATATGACAAATGTTAGCCCTAGGACGTAAGCTTGAATTAAAAAGAATATTTCAAAGTCACTGAAAGGAGATGAAAGAAAAATTACAAAAAGAGATCATTTCTGAACAGTGATAAAAGGCGACATATTCAAGGCAAACCAGTATACAATGGTTTTGCTTCAGCCTTTGAAGGCATAATGGTGGGGGAAATAAACATACCCTCACTAGAAGACAATGAAAAAAATACTTTGTAAACTATTTAATTTGTTGTATGTCAGACTGGTGTTTTATAGAAGGTTTCATCTTCTTTTATCCTGAACTGATCTTCCAGAAGAATCCTTGTTCTGGATCAACTTATCTTTTCAAACAAACTCTTTTGTCAAATTTATTGTTTGAGGAGTCTTGAAGACAGCATGTCTCTCTGTGTTTGCTGTTTCCTCCTTTAGGAAAGAGGGGAGGAAAAGAAGGGCAAACAAGAAAATGAGATATTGGGGATATGTGCCTTCTGAACTACTTTCCTCACTAGATAAGAGTAAAACATGGAGATCCAGCTGCATGATACTTTGCCTCTGACAGAGCCCTGTATTGGATACAAAGCAAGAGTAACCACATGTGACTTTTTTCCTACTTTATTTTTCTCTGCTTTCAGTGTGATCTGGAGAGACACTCAGCTACAGCTGTTGTTATTTATCACTGTACCTTGAACTGAGCAGTGGGAAATTGCCTATGACAACAGAGAAATTCTCATATGACTGTTTTTCCCCCACTCTAATCTTCTCCTGTTTACAAGCCAGGGCAAAATTTCTTGAGCTTTCTATGTTTTCCATTCTGGCCAGTCTGCTGATCTGTACTCTCTGTCCCAGATGAACTGCTGATCTTCTCCTTTGCTTTTCTTTGCTGTTCTTCACCTTACCATTCTTCAGGTAATTCCTACCCCCATCTTGAAAAAAAATACAATCCAGCAAGAGAGCCATAACTGCTTTTTCAGTCAGTCTGTATTTTCCTTTGTGCTCCTCTCTGTTGATAAAGTAAGTTTGCAGGCCCAGAATTGTCTCCTATTTCACCTGTAATGCGTTGATGTAACAAAGTCATGCTTTTTATTTGTCACAGTAATAGGAAAAGCTCTGTAGACAGTATAGAAAAATACCTTCAGGATAAACTTAAGATTTCAGCTGCCCCAAAATAAAAGGACTAGCGCGGTGCAGTAGTGCTGCTTTGTTCCTACTTGGCTTTTCTCTTTGATCACCTTGAACAGTAAAAGTGATGGGTGAGTCTTTGTTCAGAAAAAGAACCTCTAGATCCTGTGCTCCACTGTTGTACTCTACTTTTACTTGTCATAGTGCTTGCACCAGAAGCTTTTTGTGCCCTTCCAGAGGAGGGAAAAATAGATTCTGTGTTCAGCATGTGCATAGATGATGATTGGTTCAATACAGTTCCTTCAAGAAGAGAGGTGCGTTTTTCTGGCAGGTAGATTTATGAAGATCCTTGGTGACTGAGTAGACACTCTCTGCTTATTTCCCCTCCTTCCCACCTTGAAATCACATCGCTTATGTACAAACACATCTACACTTCAACTAGTACTTATCACTTTCTGAAGATGCTATTAAAGTGAGTAACTCCAGCAAGAAGAGGGGGGAAGTAGTCGGAATGGTGATGGTTTCTAGTGGCTCTTACCTGTGTTTTAAAAAGTAGCTAATGATAAGCTAAAGAGCAAACTGGTGAGACATTAAAAGAACATAAAATAAAACCGATAATGAATAATCTGAGAAATAAATACTGGAAAGTAGCAAAATGTGTGAAATGGAACAGGGAAATTGTCATTTTGGACATAATAGGTATTGAAATAGCAGACCTTCAAATTATTATCTTTCTGCTTGAGAGGTGTGTGTCACTGAATCATCTCCTGTGAAGTGTGGTAAAATTAAACTGTGGTGAAATTTATAAAGGAAATTATAGACAATATACAGAGAATGACCTTTATCTAGGGTGCTTTTTTTTAATCACATGATGTGCAACTCCGTACCACTAGGGAAAAACAACATTCTACCCAGAGAAATAGGAGCTAAGTGTGGAAAAGACTTTTGTAAGCTCTGGAGCTGACTTTTCCTGTCTCATATAGTAAAGAGCCTCTGTATACTTCCTTCTGCATCATATCAAACGAAGATAATGTCACTTGAAAATTCTTTCTTGCCAGAGATGGGAAGGATTACTCCTATGGCCCTCAAATCTAGGCTCTGTTCAGCTGCTGTGCAAAGCAGCTTCCAGAAGTCTGGGGTGCTAAACATAGTTTAATGTTTACCAGAAACTGTTTAATGTGTAATCCTGGAACCATTACAGTGTTAGAATGTGGAGATGTGCTTTTTTTGCCAGAAGAGGCCTAAAGTGCAAAAAAAATGTTTGACAGTCATGGTTACTTATATTGCATCACTAATGGGCTACAGTATGAGTGGACTTCATATTTTTTGAACATGAACACTAATCCAACTATTCTTCTGCTTTAAATGCTGTTGGTTCTGATAATGCTCTCAGATGAGAAGGTTGGAAGCCCTTGATGTTTGTCTCGTTAACTGGAGCTTGTTGCCAGGCTGCAATCTTAGACAACTGGCATTTTAGCACCATCACCTGTGCAGATTACATAGAATAAAAGTTGACAAATACTCTGAGAAAAGACTGCAGTAGATACCCGGACCTTTGAAGACAGTGTTTCTGGAAGAAGTGGGATCATGCAGTCCCTCAGGCAGGGTATTATGGTGTAGATGGTTTCTGCTTGGTCAGTTTTATTTGGCTGGGTTATGTGAGCACTTCCTGGTCTTTTAAATCTAATGTTACAGTCTCCTTACTAACATTTCCTATTTGTATTACCCTTTTACAGATGAAGTAGTAGGAGGGAATTCATCCCAAGGAACAGAGGAAGCTGGTGGAGGGGAAGGGAACCCACACCTGGAGTATCTGAGGCATGTGTTCTCACCTCCAAACAGCCCTTCCTCCCTGTCATAGTGTGACTCCTAATGTTAGAGTGGACAAGAAGAGAAAGGGAATGAAATGGGAAGCCCAGAGCTTATATGGAGGAAAGCCTGAGACTTCAGGAGATAGGTTCTTCAGCAGAGTAGGCAGACCATATACTGATTGCACAAAAAAGCTGTTTCTGAGAAGTGTGTGGTTAGCCTTGGCAGTATAAAGAGTTGAGAGGAAACTTCTAGATATATCAGAGTAGATTTTTTTTAAAGTGCACGTAAAAGAAAACTAGTATTCCAGTAGAAACTAAAATTGCCTCTGTATTTCACTTGTGTCATCCTTCAAAGCTGCAAAGTGGTAAGAAATTACAGCACAATGTTCCCACTAAAGCTGAATGAAAAGTGAGTTCAACCAATCTTGAAGGAGAGCTATCCACTACAGTAACACTGCTATAAAATAAGCAGTTGGAATTACACTTGTAGATTTTATAACCTGAACCCAGGCAACCTGAATCCTTTCAGTGTTCCATTACTACGTTCATATTTTAATATCTCTGATATTGATATTATTCTAATTTTAGGGGCCTGCAGAAACGCCCCCGTTAGTTGGAATGCTTTCAGGAAATGGGGTTTTATTTTTAAAGGAAATGAATTGGATCCAGATAAAGCCTAGACCTGAGCTTACATAGATTTGAACGCAAATAGCACTTCTGAGGAGAGATGAGTTGGGCTTTGGTTTACATACTTCGGAAAAACAAAAAGGTTTTTTTGCATACTTCGTATGCAGGGATGTTGTCAGGATGTGCAGTGAGTATATTCTGGTTGTATTGGCATATGGGTTTGTAGAAAATTGCAATATATAGAAAGCATTACAATATGCAAATATCAATTGGCGGTTTGGACATAGCAAGAGCATAACGGTTACTAGTAACTCACAGCAAAATTTTGTTAGTGTGGAGAAAAAAGGAAGTGAAGAGTGTGTCCTTCATTGGAAGGAGCATGTTATGTTAGACATTCTGTACAGCATCTAGCACTAACCCTGATTGTGCCTTAGAGGCACACATCTATTAAGTGGTTTTGTTGCATTATGCTAGTAATGTTGCTTTTCAACAGACTGTATCTCATAGCATTAAGGTGATGATAAAGGTCTGATTCTCAGTCTTGTGTTTGAATTATTTTAAAACTTTGTGTTTTTAATGGGACTCCTAGGACCAAAGGGGTGTGAAAAGTGTTGTCTGCTGGGGTGATGTCTACTTGTTCTCCCATTTTTTGAGTGTCGGTGTAGGGGCAAGTGGTCAGAAGTGACAAAGAGCAAATGTTTCAGTGAAATGTTGCTGGCTTTCATGTTCTACTCCATTTAGGTCTTGCATCAGAGAGCAATCTAGACATATGTCCTCTAATATCAGTGTTTCAAAAACTATGGGGTTTTTTGAAGAAAAAAATTATCTAGATTAACTTTTTTTTATGTGTAATATAAAGTCCCTTTGACTATCAGGTCTTTTGTGTGGGGAGGTACATCTTTTTGACAAGTAATATGCTTGGAGTAATGCTTTATTTTGTGAAGTACTCCTAGAAGAAATGTTTGTTGTTGTTTTTAAATAGTAAGAACTTGAGCAATGCAACTTCTGTTCTCAGTTCCCTGCAGAACTTCTTTAAACCTTACAAGGAGGTAAAAAAGAAGCATGCAATCAGCATGACTATTTGAAAAAAAAAAAAAAAGGGGGTGGAGGGGGAGGGCAGCAAAGGAAAACCTGGCTAGAGTCTCCAAAGAAAGATGTCATCTTGTTTTGAAGAGAAGACAATGTAATTTAGGAGTTCATTTCATCAGGTTAAAAAAAAAGCTTTAATGGGATCTGGTGACACTGGTCAGCAGCTTTCTGCGTTAGCACTGTTACATCCTAACCAAGTTACATTCTTAGTGATGTATCATGTTATGCTGAAAATCTGTATTATCTGCAGACACTCAGGCTCAAACCTTTGTTTTCAGCTGCTACAAATGAGGAGAAATTCTTCCAGCTGTTGAAAGGGATCTACTGTCTCCCATAGTATCCTCACAGCCAAGCTTAAGAAGTGTGGATTGGGTGATTGTGCAGTGAGGTGGATTGGGAACTGGCTGAAGGAC
>WUAM01000407.1:1761384-1800935 GCA_024336885.1 Actenoides hombroni | reverse complement strand
GAGAGCTGGGGCTCTTTAGCCTGGAGAAGAGGAGGCTGAGGGGGGACCTCATTAATGTCTATAAATATGTTAAGGGCGTGTGTAAGGAGGATGGAACCAGACTCTTCTTAATGTCATCCAATGTTAGGCCAAGAGTCAATGGGAGCAAGCTGGGACACAAGAGGTTTAGAGTAAACATCAGGAAAAACTTCTTCACTATGAGGGTGACAGAGCAGTGGAACGGGCTGCCCAGGGTGGTTGTGGAGTCTCCTTCTCTGGAGGCATTCAAGACCTGCCTGAACACATTCCTGTGTGACTTCATCTAGGTGATCCTGCTCTGGCAGGGGGGTTGAACTAGATGGTCTTTCTTGGTCCCTTCCAACCCCTGACACTCTGTGATTCTGTGATCTTGAAATGTTTTTACAGCTGAACTCCAATCAGATAATGCTAATCTCCAAGGAGTACAATCTTGCATTCACAGGAGAGAATATTAATATTGCAGTTCACCCCAGAGATGACTGTATTTCAATTTGATAAATCATCATCATCTTATCTCTCAAGCTTTGAATATATTTTGGGGATTTTGGAAAGAATGAATCTCTGTAGACATGGTTCGTTGCCATTTATAGCAATATGCGAAATGGCATATGCTCTATTAGATATAGTCAAAGATGATTAATTACTGTATTTGTCAGGGGGTGGGGTGGGGAGGTGGAACAACAAAATGTTTTTATTAATTGTTTTGACTTCATGGACTGGTTGAAATGGGACAATTCTGGAACAGCAGTAAGGCATTCCTGCAACAGTGCCTCACCTTTTCCAGCACAAGGTTCCCCAATCAGCTTCCTCTGACATCAGAGTAAATTAGTGAACTTGTATCATCTTAAAATGTCTGTAACAGCTTAATCAGCCTCAAGAGTTTCGCTGTTGTGTAAGTTTTATAATCTTCTGAACTGAGCGTAAACTAAATGCTTTCTCCTGCCATTGGTGCACCTTAGAGTTAACTGCAGCTTTAGTACATAGAGTACTTGAAATGCAACCAAGGCTGTGTGAAATTCTGAAGTCCTTAGAGCTTATGTGAAAATGATAGATGAAAAGTCTTTAACCTTGAAAGTGATAAACTGACATTAGAACGTAACAAAGTGCCTTAATGCTTGCCTCTAAATTGATCCAGTCTTTTCTTATGTGTCTCTCTATGCATATGCACATATGAATATGTAAACCTAAACTTCATTTATTTTTGTCTGTTGTTATGAATTGGCATTTCTACTGCCCAAAAGGGATTTGTTTTAGAAGGTATAGTGCTTGGTAATGTACTTTCATCCTGCCAGTGAAGTATGCTGCCTAAGTAACTGTAAGAAATAACATACTGTGTCAGTTGTTTTACCAAAAGTGTTGGTTGAACTAAATTAATTTCAGAATGAGACTTTAAATCAGAATCTATATAAACACAACCTATTCAGCATTTCAGGGCTGCATATCTTCTGCAGTTTTTTCACAATGTCCATTCTCTAACATCACTGAGCTTGGAGCTTTTGCCTGTACTCAAGGTAGCTTAAACCTGAGCCACATACATGTTGTTAAAGCAACCTATGTTGCATCAGTTGTTTCAGTTTTGAGCGGTTCTGGATGTAGTTTGTACCAGAGTGTTGGTTTCTCTGGCTTTGCTTTAGGGGCCTTGAGGAGAATGTCTGTGCTTATACTTAAGGACAGGTACAGTTGTCACAGTAATGCTCAGTCCTCATTCCCTGGTGAATCTGGAAAAGCAGGACTACGGGATGATGCACAGAAACTTGTTGCTTTTCCATATGTCTGGACTTTCTGTGGGAAACTGAAGTACATATTCATATTATGTCCTGGTATGTAGCTGGGCTGTGGTCAGGGTATGTGCTCCAGCCCTGGGGCTGAGGTGGAGACAGTAAATCTCTGGAATGTTGCTCTTGTAACAGAAAGATGCGCTCAAATTTTTTCACAGGCCTTAAAAGTAATATTTGAGCCTTGTCTTTGAATATTTCTATCGCCCATCCAAAATAAATAAAATTAAGCTTCAGATGTGTATCATATTTCAGAAAACATTAAAGGAGAGCTGTACTTTTCTGTTTTTACTTTTAATTTTAATTTAAACAGCAAAACCACCATGTTTCCCAAGGGGCACTGATATCGGCCATTTCCTTTCAGTTCCAGGACAAATCAAAGAAAGTAAATGTCTTGCTCTTTCTCTTGAAACTCTGCTTCCTCCACTGCTTGATTTCTTAGTGCTCTTGTCTAAGCTGTTAAATTCTTTTAAAAAAGTAGTAATTCCAGATCTCTTAATATAAAAGCTCATAAAAGTTGACAGATCTGGAGGGACCTTCCATGAAGCTTTTCTTTCCCAAATTTCTTGAGGAATTCAGTTCAGTTTCCTTAAGCAGGATTAAGAATAATCTACAGAAAGTGATGACACTTCATTTTTCATAAGCTTCTTATTTATTTTTTTCTTTTTCCTGGAATTTACAGTGGCTTTTGTTTCATATTTGGCAATGACATGGTATTTCCCCATCTATAAAAAGTAATTAATAGATTTCTTATATAGGTGCAACGGTAGTGTTAGGGTATAATGAAAGGTATCTGGAGTTAATGCCTTTCTTGTATACAGTAACCAACTTCTTGGCAGGTAGAAGAGTTGTGTATGCAGCAGAGGTATAAAGCCTTTTTCTGGAAGAATTCTGTTTTTCTAGAACCTCTTCATCTATTATGTTCATATTTTATACTGTTTAAGGCAACACCCTAAACACCAAAGTAACAATGATCCCATTCACATGATGACAGATGGTGAGAGAAAGCAACAGCAATGAAAAAACTGCAGGGAAAGGATGCAAAACAAGTCTGCAAGAAGAATGCAGGAGGCACAGCGCTGCAGGTTTGTGCTTTTGGACACTCATGGAAAATGACAGTGATATGAAAACCCCTGGGTGCTCATGAGGCCTGCTTTCACAGTTTGCAGTAACAAGTGTGACTTAACGCAGATCTGTTCCAACGAACCTAATGGAAACAATTGCAGTTGCATCCTTTTGACTTCTGGGAAGTATTAAGGAAGATTGCTGGTCTCAGGAGAGTAAAGCTCACAGTCATCAATTCCGTAGGTTGTCCCAGGACTTCTTATTCTGTCTTAAATCAGTTGAGGACATTCTGCTGTGGTTTTTTTTTTCCCGAAGTTGCATAAGAGGCCAAATTGAAGAGCTACAGTGAGGCTAGTGCTGCTGCAGTATCACCTTTAAACTTTGCATATTGTTGCACAAGTTGGGTTATTCCCAGGTTTAGTCTGCTACAGTTAACAGACTTACAAGTTAACATTTTAGATTACTTATCCTGTGTGACCAGAGGTAAAGGAATAGAGGGACAATGACCTGAGTATTAATAAGATTCTAGAGTGGGTTTAGCACAGTAGAGTAGGATTGGCCAAATACTTAAATACAAAGAAAAGACCTGGAGTTATAGTCATGATTGTTCTACCTTAATGCCTTTTAGCTAATCAAGGTGCCATGGGCAAGTACAATGCTACCTGAGAATATATTCTGGATGTAATTTGCAAAGACCTGTGGGACATTTAATACTACTCCTGTACAAGGGCAGTGTTGGATTCATAGACTTATATGAAGGCTTGACACTGAATCAATGGCTGCTGAGGATGTACATCAGTTTGCCATGCAGTTTCATATGATCTTCATAAGATCTACTCTGTATAGTGAGTGGAGTGCTGCATTATTAACATGGAGCTTACAAAAATATAATTGTAAAGAAATAGCTGATGTTTGATTCATTAAGGCTATACATTCTAAAAGAAAGCTAACATTTAAAGTGAATACTTAATCACTGTCATAAATCACTTAAAGAACCCTCCATTACGTGTTGGAACAAATGAGCTCTAAATGAGAATATTCCTAAGTGGAGCAAAAGATGGTATTAGTACCTCCACTGACATGCAGTTTCTTAAAATTATTGTACTGTTCCTCAGACTGATGGTAAGGTGTGGCTACAATTTTCAGCACTCTAGACATGTTATTTTGAGGTAGCTCCGTTGTGTCACCTAGAAAGAGTTGTACCTTTAAGATAAGGTACCTGAGCTCTAGCTGTCGCTAGGGGTGTGTTAGATGGAGACAGTCTGTTGAAGGTATTAAACTACCCTCCTGAATGTCTGTCTTAGAAAAGTGGAAAAAACTTAGTGGATACAAAAAATGTGAACAATCAAAAGGAAGAAATATGTAGTACCAAAATACTAATTCCTACCTTCCAAATACCCTGTAGCATATGCAAAAAGTAGTTTTGAAGAAAAGATGACCAAGTTACATTAATAATAATATAATAATTATCCTTAATAAAGGATAACAGACAGTCATCTGGAAAATGGTAGCTTTTTCTACCATGACACCTCTGTCAACATAACAGAGGGAAGAAGTATAAAACACCAATTTCCCCATATGGGAAAAAATGCAGATATTTATAATGTCCATGTCTTCACTGCTGTATTTTTAGGGAAAGACTTAAAAGTCAGACCAGTGAGCCTTGCTTGTGTAACTCTCTGTAGGGCTTTTCATGAGTACATTTCTCCTTTCTGTTCAGGCCAGGATTTTTAAGGAAGAGGGTGATCAGCTTTCTTCTTTATGTAGGAGCTATATTCTTATTTCACTGGTATGGTATTTTATCCCTACTTTTTTAAAGGGACTTTCAATGTAATGTATCTGAAAAATAAGTTCAGGAAGACTTGTGGGAAGGTTGCTAAAGCTTTGGACTTTCCCTCCCTGATGAAAAGCTACCATGCTAAGCGGGTAGATTTGATCGATTTGTCATAGACAATGAATTAAGACAGAAGGTAAAATAATCTGAATATAGATATTCGGTATTACTGATATTTAATTCTTTGTCACAGGGAGATTTACTAGCAGTTTCTTGTTGCCATGACAACAGAAACAGGCTGTAGCACATAGAATTGGGGACCCTGGTTACACTTTGCCTCTTTGGTTTCATGTAAGGGAGAATGAAATGCATACCCACTTGGCATATGAATTATTCCAACAACACCAGGCTGTTAGCTTTTACAGTAAATTACCACACCTCTTTGCCTGTGTGATTTCTTATAAACTGGAACCTTAAATTATGTGCATTCTGGCTGCTACTTCATAGTCGGATCAGTTTCTAGCAGATAAATATTTTGCCTATCATAGAATAGCTCTGTCTGGAAGAGACCTTCAAGATCATCAAGTCCAACCTTACTCCTAGCCCTGTCAAAACCCATGTCGGGAATCTAACCACCTCTTAAACACTTCCAGGGGTGGTGACTTCACCACTTCCCTGGGCAGGCCATTCCAATGCCTGACAACCCTTTCTGGAAAGAATTGTTTCCTAATATCCAGCCTGAACCTCCCCTGGTTCAACTTCAGGCCGTTTCTTCTCAGAAGACAACTTTAAAAGTTGTTTGTCCCCTAGTCTTTTTATTCTATTAAGTTTTTTGGCAATAGCTTTTCCCTCCCTGTTGATTGCTTGTCACGTAAGTCATAACGAGATTTGGATGAAAATGGCAAAATGAGAAGCTGCGTTTCAATAGCTTTTTGTAGTATTCTACAAAACTGGCCTGCCATCTCTTCCTGACTTATAGTAAGGCTGGTTCAGTATAAACTGATTTGAAGAAGTTTCGAAAGCCTCTGAATTGTAGATTTTTTTTTTTCAGCTGAATGTGTACATGATGTGTTTCGAACTGTAATCCAGCTACCATTGAAGCCTGTGGCAATGCTGCCATCAATTCCCGTGGTGCAGAAGTGGACTTATAATGAGCTATTTAACATTTCACTTATCTAAATTGTCACAGCTTGAAAGCTGTGCTGAAAGACTTGGAAGGGTTTTGTATTGACTGAAGGGCCTGTAAGTGTAATCAAAGAGACCAAATTGTGTGTGAGAAGCTATTTTATCTCAATCTCTTTCATGTACAGAAACCTGATGGAATTTGTTTAGTAGATTCTGGCATACAAAAATGCATAGTCAAATGAAGTATTCAGAAAGACTCTTCAGAACACAGATGAATAGTCTTACAGCTAAGCAGCTATAATTCAGTAGTTTTTAAGTTTTTCACATTGTCACAAAACTTCTGATGAGAATGTCTTGTTTGTAAATCATATCTAATTTGGTTTTATTATCTGTACAGTAATGGACCCTTATCTGTCTTCCTTGGAGAAGATCTGAAAATATACGCTCTAATATTTATGGAGTATTTCAACAGAGTGCTGATAAATAAGATAGCAACATATTATGATATCTGTTGTGTTTAATATAAAAATGTTTCATATCTCTCATGTTAGTGTGGTGTTCAGAATTACATAGAATTTTATGACAATGATAGATGGAAGAGTTGTTTGGGTTTTTTGTTTTGTTTTGGGTTTTTCCCCCAGAAGTTCAGCTTCTAAAATTCAATTTGACTTCAAATATCACTTCCAAAGTGATACTCATTCAAAGGAACAAAAATGTTTTTCTTTTTAAAAAAAATTTAATAAATCCTGACAAGGACTGTAGTAGTTATGTTAGATATATTTGCTAGTACAGTAAATGTGCCATGAAACAAGTGTGACTTTATGTTCTTTTGAAAAGACTGAATTATAGAGACTTTAATGATAAAAGAACCAAGGTATTGAGTATCCTACTACAATCTGTTGGCAAGTCATCTGTAGCGAGGTGGGAGGAAATGCAGTGTACACGATGCAGAATTGATCTTGGAATTGCCAGAAGTTGTAAGCAAAAAATACCTTTGAGCTCACAGGTAAATTTATATCATGTTTTTTCTTGAATTTCAATTCAGAACTAGTACAGCAGTAATAATGAAAGTTTGACTAGAACACAACATTCTCTTTAACCCCAGTGAGCTGAACTGTGGACTTAGTTTTATAGGCCGATGCTGCTACAGAATTTCAATTTTTTTTTAATTATTAATAATGAGATGTCAATGAATGAATCCATATTATTATTCAGCATCTTCAGGCTTTGCTGTATCTTCCTTTGTTACTGAGTATAAATGTCTGTGTTCAGTTAAAACATCTATGATGTGTTTGTAAAATAATGGATAAATCATCCATCATCCCTCACACACACACCTCCACCCTTTTTTTTTTTGGGTCCTGAGATATCAACCTAAGTTTCTTTGATAGTTTGTTTCCCTTTCCTCAGATGTGGTGTTGCACAGTTATTCTTGCACTGGTTCCCTTGGTAGGTAGACTGCCTCTCCTCTCACCATCGTGGCCATTGTTAATTTAAAATAGTAACAAAATTTAATTCTTAAATTAGGTTTGCCTTGTGTAGAAATATTTCCTAGGAAGACTTTGCCATGGAAAACTTGATTCTAGGAGTGCCTGTATGGTTTAGAGGCATTATATTTTAAAATTATTTTTTATTTAGCATTGACAATTTATTTGCATAATGACCAAACACATGGAATGAGAATTTTTGAATACAAATCACATTTATACTGATAGTAATGGGTTCTGAACAAGATCTGTTTAGTCACCTTACCCTGTGACATCAGTCCTATGAGCTAAATTCCTATTTTCCAAGAAAACTGAAAAAGAGGAAGAAAAAGTTTTTCCTGAATGCCCAATCTTTACATTTTCTACCATCCTTAATAAGGACGAATTTTAGTTTCAGTGGAGGAAACTGTTCTGAAAAATCCTGAATGTATTTTTTATTTGTCTTTCTAGAGGTGAAAGAACTGCCACTGCTTCTGGAGATGATCTGAGTAAACTTTTTGATAGGAAATTGATTGATGTAGGAAAACATTTAGAAAAGCAGTTAACTTCAGCTTTTAAGTGCTCGTGAAGCTACACAGGGAATTAATTAATAAGAATTGGACTTTAAGATACATGACTGAGAAACTGTAAGATCATGGGAGAGTGTAAGTCAGAATCTGTAAAATACTGTATGAGAAAGTTAATATAAACAAACCATTCTTCATCAGGTTGAAAAGTTTGACTGGTGTAGTGTTTTATTTATGAAACCAAGAGAGGGTGAGCAAGAGGAAACATGGGTCTCAAATGTAAGACAGGAAGCTGAAGGGAAAATTGACATTGATTCCTTAAAAGGTTGGAATCCTTAAGGCAACTCTTTTCTGACTTCTCATCACTGTGTGAAATAAATGCCAAAAACCAACCCACCAGAGGGGTCTTACATACACATAATCAATGTATCCTGACCTTGTGTTCTTAACAGTGGTAACAGGTGCATCTGGGAGTAGAATGTGACTTATAAAGTTACTTAGAGGTAGCCAGAGCTCAGGCAGTTGAGTCAGTGTTAGGGTTTGGAAAAATTAGATGTACAATCTTATGGATGCTTTATGCTGGATAATGACAAAGCCATGAACTCCTAAGAGAAGTGGTTCTAGATGGCATTTTTTTTTTTGCCAAAGTTTTGGACTTGCTTATGTGCCTGTGTTTTTAAAGCTTTGAGTAAGTGTGTCGGAGACTTTCCTGATACATGTAACCATAAAATCAAGGAAAGCAGAACTTTATTGCAGCAGTAAAGAAGAAAGGTTATTATGGCAAGATGGGGACCAACTCCCTCGGGATGAATTTTCTCATTAGCAATGCTTAACCAGGAAACTACAAAAATAAAAAACCATAATGAGGTAAATTACCCTTTTTTACGGTGTTCATATCCATATGCACATGTGTGTAAATATACATGTAAGTGTGTATATATTCCCCAGCCACTGGACACTTGCATGTGTATATATACCCATTTCCCAGCTCCTGGTTGTGTGGTAATGCCACTCAAAATACAATCTAATATATCAACAAAGTTAGAGGTATGCTATCAGTGACTCTCATGAGTTATGGAATAGGTTTTACCAAACCAAAATCATGTGAGTGTTCTGCTGAGAGAAAAATCAAGTGCATCTTAAAATTAGCATTTCCGATTGCTAATCAAAAGTGTAGTCTGTTCCACAGCCTCTTGAAGTGAGTGCAGTTTGGTGGTTGTGTAATGTGGATTTTTGTTTTTTTCCTCACATACCTCTCTTCCTGCCCCTACACTACCACCACACACACACCCCCATGGATAAGTGTTCTGCAGCATGCTATGTTATATCAATTTGTGCACACAGGGAGAGGGAAGGTGATATAAACCTGCCTCTGCCTTGTGGGATTGTGACCTTTGGAAATAATATGTAATATTAAGAACCTGGTACAGGACAACAAGTGGTATTAAAAAGAGAGAGTAAAAGGATGCTCATTGCCAGTTCAGAAGTTAAGTTCAGAAGTTATATGTTGTGCTAAGACTTGTAAAGCAACAACAGATTCACACCATGTCTGTATGAGCAGATTGGTTCCTTACAGCACTTCTCCTAGCTAAGGCTTGCAGTATTTACAGACTGACTTCAAGCCACCCCGCTGTTAAGAATGATTTGACTTCAAAAAGTTGTCTAATGACTAATACTCACGTGTACTGTATCCTTTCAGTTTTAGTAAGAAATGATCGCTTCTGTTGGAGTGATTCTAGTAATATCAATAGACCCAATGATATAAAAAGCAGCTGAGAACATAGATTTCCAAGCCAAGTTTTGTGTACACACACTTGTGTCATGTATATATGTCTTGTATATGATGTCTATAACTGTTCCTATGTGTTATATTTTAAATTAACGCTGTCACTATTTTTTACTGTTCATTGTATGCAGCGAAGTTTGTCCCTAGTGATCAACCATTAGGCTAGTTAAAACTGGTATATAATAACAGTGATCTTAGAAATCAGAAGTAATTTTTTTGTGGTTGTCTTCTGGTTTTGTCTTTTTTTTTTTTTTAAAGCTCAGGGAAAATACCCAAGTCATGCAAAGGCAATTGCTTACAACCTCCCACAAACACTCTGATGTCCTGCCAGTCTCTGAACAATGGGTAATTTGGAAGACAAACTGCTTGTTTTTAGTTGTTGAACATGATGTTATATGGAATGAAACATCCCTTTGGCCAACTGGAGCCAACTCTCCTGGCTCTGTCCCCTCCCAGTGTCTTGCCCACATCCAGCCTGCATGCTGGCAGGGTCAGAGTAAGGAGCTGAGAAAGCCTTGAGCAGTGCAAGCACATCTCAGCAACAGCCAAAACATTGGTGTTTCCAGTATTGTTTTAGTTGCAAACCAAAACACAGCACCATACTGTCTCCTGTGAAGAAGACGAACTCCATCCTAGCCAAACCCTCTCTTCTTCCCAGTACTGTGGACATGTATAATGGCAATTTCTTCTTAGCAGCATTTCCATATTAATTATTTCCTCTTGAATAGTTTTGCTATTGTTCTGGATATTTTCTTTATTTCTGAATGATACTGTTGCTTGTAAAACTCATTCTCAGGCTGACCAAAATAACACTCCATCTCAATGATTGTAAAAACACCCAGCATATTTAGTGTTTTCATTAACTGTGTGCTTCCAGTCTTTGCTATCTTCACTGACGTTGAACTTGTCACTCTTCTAACTCAATGTCTGCAGCATAGTCTGAGTTTGATGTAGTACATTTAGATCAAGCAGTATGACTCAGTAGTTCATGTTACTTTCTTTACTATGCATTACCTTGTATTTGTCAAATATGTGTTTTATCTCCCACCTTTTACTTCCTGCCTAAGTTTTCATATTGAACTTGGACTATTCATAGGAAGTGGATGCATAAATGATACGAAAACGGATGAAATGTGATTTTAAATGTGAGAATATTTACCATTTTAAGAGAATTATTAGTTCACTAATTAGGATCTCTTCAGGAATGTCTACTATAGTAGACTATTAGTGTAAGGATCTTCTGTGAGTTCTATTGTATTGCTTCCCTGTGGAACTGGTAGGGCCAACAGCACCTGTATTTTATGTTCTTATAAGCATGTATCAAAATAAGCCAATTTTGCCCTGAGAGTGGTGTTTCCTAGCCAGTCTGTACCTGCATTTTGTAAACATAATTGTCCTATGTAGAACTAGTGGAATGGTGACATGAAAATATGTTTGCAGCTATGACCTCGTTTTGTGTGTAGGGCTGCTTTCATGGGTGTCTGGGTAATTGTATTGAAGCATCAATGTATTTGCTTCCCTCCTGCCAGGCTAACTTGGTATTGTTTGGGTTGGGAACTGAGGGCAATGCCACAGCTCCTCCTTAGGAAGCTAGGAATTGGTATAAAATATGGACTCTTGTACAAGAATGTGGGGAGACATCATATATCCAGGACATAGGGAAGTCCTCTATGTATTTATAGAATCATAGAATACCATGTTGAAAGGGATCTCAAGGATCAGCTGATCTAACCTTTCATGGCAAAAGCCATGGTCTCGGCAAGGTGACCCAGCACCCTGTCCAGCTGAATCTTAAAAGTGTCTAGTGGTGGAGAATCTATTGCTTCCCTGGGGAGGTTATTTCAATGGCTTACTGGAGTAATTTATTCATACTGGCTCTGTATGGAATTTTGCCACTACTGATCCTTGTTTACAGAGCCTGCAGAGTTACAATCCTAGATTTGGTTAAGCAATAGGTAGAGAAATTGTTCAAGTATTACGAATTTGTATTTCCCCATCTGTTAATGCTTTTAATTAGGATAATGTCTTATTTCATCTATACAGAACAAAACAACGTAGTTAAAGACTTCAGCTTCACCTTTGAAAGCTCCTTCTTCTGAAGACTCTGCTTTATGCTTTTAAGGTGTGGTCTACATATGAAATAGCCTATTAAAATTTCTGCTAATGGGCTTGATCCTGCAATTCTTCTAAGAGCTGATAAAAGTCCATAGGTGTTTTAGTGCTGATATATTGTATTACAGTTCTCTCTATATATTTGAAAAATCTTGCCATTTATTTTTCCATAGTTTTTTCATTTGTCTGCAGGGAAATAACTCCACTTGCTGATAGTGAGGTTGTTCCCACCCTGGAAATGTGTTTTGGTTGGGTTTTTTTTCCTTTGCCTACATCTGCTTACTACTAATGTGTCATACCAATTCCTGATTGAGGAAAAACTCTGCATATACAACCTTAAATTTAAACATGTATTGAAAGCCAGAAGGTATTTAAGCATGTGTTTAGAGATAACACTGAACTTGCCTGATTCAGCGAGTTCTTAAATAGTAATATTCTCATGTTGTTGGGCAGAGGTCATATCACATATATAGGTCCTCTGACATTTTGTTACAAAGTTTGCTGATGCAAAAGGACTTAGTACTCAGAGTGTATATGAACAGCTCTGCCTTTGGTGCTTTTGATATTCAGGATTTTCTGCTGTAGTATATTTTGTTCTCTCATAGCAGTAATCTCAAATAGACAACAAACATCTTAAATTATAGTGTTTTCTCAGTTATTCATGGTGTTCACCCTAAAATCTCATTCTGGCTTTGATCATCTGCAGCCCTTTATATGACACAAAGGTAAAATAAGCACTTATTAAGCAGCATTCACTACTGCAAAGCAATTTTAAATTGCTCATGTCCAGAGTAATGTATGACAACAAATCTGTGCTGATGTCACAAAGGAAATTCCTGTTGAGAATCCTGTTGTCTTCCACAGTGTTGTCTTGGATATCAACTCAAATGTCAATTATGAGGATGTAGAGAGACCTGGGGATGGCTTATGTTTGCTTTGCTTTCTGTTTTAGTGATTTACAGCATACTAACTTCATGCATGCATTGGGAAGAGGAGTTCCATATTTAGTTTCAAAAAGGGAAGGAATTATGTAAAATGGAGGAACAGATAACATGGTCATAAAATCTGGATGGAAGATACGTTGTTTTATTGGGAGTGAGTATGGCTAGTTGCTGGATGGTGCTAATTACCAAGACTGAATTTCTTGTATTGTTAAGACACCTCTGTTTCAAGACTGTTTAGCATCTCAGAACTTCTTTTTCCCCCTTCAATAGGAGAGAAAGTGTGATGTGCAGCTGTGGTCAAGTATACAAAGTGGGGAACATTACACTTCCATGGCCAAAGATAATGCTAAGAGCAGCAAAAGTCCCTGTAATGTCCTTCCTCACACGCTGCTCCAAGCCCTGTATTGCTGGGTAAATTCACATCTGAGATGCTGCAGGCCAGATGTGGCCCATCGAGTACTATACATAGTATTACAGGTAAATTTTCTGCAGTGCTGCTGTGAATTTGATCACAGATGATAGTGGGCTTGCTCCTCACAAGCATTCACTTTGACATCTGGCCATCACTGCAACATCTGGAGGGGAAAAAGCACCACCCAAATCCCCTGCCTGACACCTCTGGAGATCGCAGAATAAAAAGGCAGGTGATTTTGAAACATGAAAAAGAGTTTGATGCAGGATATTGTCTGAGGCCTTTTTCAGGCAGGCTTGCATTCCTGCTTGGTTTGTAGGCATTTCAGCTGGTGTGGTTGATACTGTCTCTTAGCATTAGTAACAGACAGCCTGGGCTGATAGTAGCATCTGTTCAGAGCACACATTTTTGCACATGCATAATAGTTTCCTTCATATACTAGATAATGGAAGAGCAATTTTGCCTTGTATTTTGCAAATAAGCATGCTGTAAAGATGAATACCAACCAATTACAAATATGCCTTTCTTAAGTTGTTTTTTGCTTGAAGGTTTTGACAACTCTGTAATTGCTCTCAAACTAATCAATTATACAAAATTTTTTTTATAAATTCGAGTAAATGGCCCACCTGATTTCCCAAGTATTGTCCTTTTATGTGTTCATAAAGCTTTTAGATTAATTCATTCTTAGATGAATATAAGTTTACAAGTACCGTGGATGCTTTCTGGAAAGTGGTCATTAATCATTGTAATGTGTGACCTCAATCATATCTTGTTTTAAAAGTATGCTTTTATTTTAATCAATAATTAACATTACCTAGCACTATGTCCTACATTTAAGACACTTTCCTCGTTACTTCCTTTTTGTTTGTAAAAGGCAAATAAAATATGAAGTTCTCATGGTACCTGCTTCTAAAGCAGTTGAATATCAGAAATAGATAATGGGAAGTTAGATATCATCTTTTAGTTATTTAGCTGCGTGGGAGGTGGTGTTTTAGGCAAAATATTATTCTTGTATCAGCATCAACACCTATGGATCATGCTATATGATGCAAATTCTAGTGACACATCACTTGTGCAGGGTGGTTTGTGTGCTTCTCCCAAGTCCTTAATGAGTTCAACATTCAAACCCAGTTCAATCCTCAGACTATAAACTGATTATTTATCTTTGGCGTTATGGATGCAAATATTGTTCTGGAATTGAAGAGAAATACATAAGCAAGATCTTTTGAAAACTTACATAGATGTATGGTTATGTGTGTCAGTACTGTCTGCCTTTCTGGCCTTGGCAAGCAACCCATTGGCAGTCTATTCTACTTTGTGTGACCTTGAGAAAGTCTCTTCAGATAGCTCCTCTTGGCTTCCTTAATTTTTAATAGAGATACTGATACCTGCCTGCCATACATTATGTATAAGCTGCATCTTCCTTTGCAATGTGTTTTAGGATTTCTGGATGAATAGGTTTAATTTAAGGGAAAAACAATTAACCTCCTTCATCCTGACTGAAATCCTCTGGACTTCAGATAAAGGTGAACTATAATAGAATAGTAGAGAACTAGAAACACAGACCACTTACTCAGAAGTCACAAAATAATCTTGCATGTGTGTCCCTAACTATAGAAGTAATGGAGAATTTTTCTGTGAAGTAATGATTTAAATTTTCTAAGAAAATTTTTATTAAACTGGTTTCTTAAAAACAGTTCACGGAAAAAGCTTGATTTCAACATATCTAATTCACTTGGAAAAAAAAAAAAAAGAAGAAATTTGTCTGAAATCTTCTAGTGACATGTCTTAGTTTTAATTCAAAATGAACATGTGGAATTCCGGTCACTGTATTCTATTAAGGCTGAGCTATTTAAGTGGTTGTAACTAGAGTGAAAGAAGTTTATATTTCAGCTCTGCTGGCTTGATCACTGTGCTGTGATGCTCCCAGTGGGAGTGGTTGGTTTCTGAAAGATACTGATAGAAAACAGTTGCTGTCTGCAGAAAAAGTCACTTCTTAAAGCTTGTATTGCACATGTTGCAATCACAGATTCCCAGATAAACAAAAGCTTGCTATCTGAAATATATTTTATTCTGACAAAACATCCAAATGTTTCATAAAATTAGTCTTAGTTGTGAATATTCTTACTATCTTTGACGGAACAAGCTCTTCTCAGGGGATTTCCCTGAAACTCAGCTACCATGAATTCCCATGCATGTTACAGTGTGACCTTTCAAGAAGGGGACCTTCTAGTGTTTGGATACAGGGTGTTTAATGAAATTTGACATTAAGAAGCATGAAACATTACTGCTGCTGTAATGAGGCAGTATGATGTCACTTCTAGAACTGAAATTTTAGGTTTTGAGTGAGCTGATTTAGTATTTAGCTAAAATAGCTAAATTTTATTTGATGGATAAAAGAAAAATGTTTACTATGGATGTGAACTCATCTCTTCCAGCATTTTTGTTGTAGAACATGTAGTTAAACTGAAGACAAATTTGAGTGTTTAAAACTATAAAAATAGCTACTCAGACTTTTTGACCAAGTGACTAGCACAGCTATCGTTAGGCTTATGACCAAACTTGGTTTTAAAAAGTGAAAATATTTCCTATGGTGGTTAATAGGATATGAAAGGATATCTTGAGAGCTCACGTTCAGTATAGGAACTCGCACACAGTGCTGTTGGATGGATGCCGGTGTGAGTAACAAAACAAGCTTTGTGTGTTTGAACTTCTTACTATCTTGATATGATTGCATTATATTGAAAAAGTCCAGTTTCAGAGGTACAGCAGTTGAAAAATCAGAATTAATTTGTTCTTCTGGGGGAAAAAAAAATTAGAGAATTTATAGATATTAAATCAGAGGGCTTTTCCTGAACTAGACCTTACACGTGTGCTGCAGTGGTGCATGCTATGTAATCCCTCCTTAGTTTCACTAATACACATTCAGTACTCATGAGCCTTAATTCTAAATTGTATTTTAATGTTTACAGCATTGTAAAAATACCCATGAGACAGTCGAATGTGTTTCAAGCCACAGTGAATCTGAATCATGAAGCAGAACTACAAAGATTTGGTTTTGCGTCTTGATCCACATTGATGCACATAATAAAGTAATTCCTATTTTACAGATTATCTTTTCATTGCAGTAAAGGAAAGTGCATGTAGTCAGGGAATAGTTCCAGAAAGCTGCACGTATTTTTAATTTTAGCATTTTAGCTCCTCTTTGCCTTTTGAAAATACCAGACCAGTTTGGCGGGGCAGTGAAGGAGAGCGAACGAGAGGTAAGTTACTACAGAAACCATCAACTGACAAGCAACCTGCTGTTTCCCCCTTTTACTACATCTCTCTTCCTGCAACATAGACTGTTTGGTAAGTTATGTGAGTGGGATCCAAGTACGAATCCCTGCTTCCTGTCGGTCAATTCTGTCTCGTAATTCTCTTGGCTTGGTGTATTCTTTCCTCTTGAATAATAGTATTTATACTGCCAAACAGCACAGGTTGCCTTTTTATCTTAGGCGTGGCTGTACTCCCTTACTTCTGTAATGTGAAAAAATGTTAGTTCTTTAAGAAGGGGTTTTTACTATTAGGTTTAAGTTTATTTAAGTGGATTCACTGTTCATATCAAAAAGTCCAGAGACCTAGGGATAAGCACAATGCATCATTGGTGTTATTCTATGTAATGTAACTTTTAGTGTCATAATTTGATGAGACTTTTGTTGTTTATGTTGTGTTCTAGATTAGGCAGGGCCAAAATGTTACGGAGGTGGTTAAAAAATGATGTGGTGTTGAACCACATCATTTAGTGAATGAAAAGAAAAGATTTGGTACAATACTTATACGCTGAAACTAAATGTTGTGACCTGGCAGTGCTGGACTTGATGACCTTAGAGATATCTTCCAACCAAAATGATTCTATGATTCCAAATCTTTAAGAAGGCTGGGAAAAAAGAGAGGATGCCTGTGTGATGTTAGAGATGAGTACGTAGAAGTGATTGGTACAGTCTTCCTAGAAAACATTACTTTCTCTCATTCCTTTGAGACATAGTGAAGCAGGATCTTCCCTTTTCCAGTCCTCTGGGGGAATTTGCTTTCTGAAATGCTTTGAGCTGCAGCTACTGGATATGTCAAGGGCATTCAGGAGGGTATCTCTGTATGCCTGAGCTGTGCTTCACTCTTGCTTTCCTCAGCATCTGCTACTTATTGCTGTGAGCAATAGATTGCAGTGTTAGACCTTTAGTAAGGCAGTCCTTATGAAGTAATTTGAAACATCTCAATGCTCAGCTTTTTTTTTTTTGTTTTTAAATTGAGCTAGCTGTTTGACTGTCTAAAGGGAGACTACCTAAACTTGAAGTCTTTTGTTGGAAAATCATCATCAAAGTTTCTTATGACTAATGGCTTTTAAATATAATTAAAGAAATGTTAGCATGAAAATGGTACAGAAAATGCAACAGGAACATAGAAACAAAAGGTTTTTAATTAATTGGTGCTTTCAGAATTGCCAGGTAACTTTCCCCTGGGGACCTCTAAAATAAACCACTAGTGTACACAGAGTAAAAGCTCACAACAAATCAACAAGTTTTTCTCTTCAGACTCAGTGCAGCACAAAAGAGAATTCTGAAGGAGTCAGCTTGCTGCCAAAATAATTTTCCAACGCTCTTTCCTTGTGTCTTCTCACTCCAGTGTTTCACAAGGTTATGAACATAATTTGTTCTTCTTTTATCCTTTTTCATAGCATGAAAACACAAGATTGGAAACATTGTGGCAAGTTCCCTGGGGGCTCTTGCTTCAAGAATGAACCTTAGCTGGTTTGGGTTTTTTTTGATGTAGGCTGGAAATTTTTTTTTTTCTGATTTGAAAGCACATCTGCCGCCCCTGACCAGTGTGATAAAAGCTTTCCACCTACACACTGTCCTCAGCGTTTACTGGGGCATCTATTCTGGACCTGCATTTCTTGAAAATCCAGCATTGCTGTTAACAGATTTAACACGTTATCTGGGTGAGGGATGCCTCTAAACAAGGGAAATAAAGACTTATCCTGTGTATCTGCAGTAGGTAACCTATAAAGCATATTGCTTAGGAAAACCCAACAGAACCAACCACAGTGGATATTGAAAGTAAATAAGAAAAACCTGTTTTGTCCTAATGGGTGCTCTCTGGCAGAGCTGCATGTGGGATTTCTTTGTATTGCATACTGTATGTTACATCTGTGAAATATAATATATTGATAGGCCCATGACCTTCCATAGACTGAAAGCATCAGTGTCTGGTTTTCTTTTTTTAGGAAGCTGGTGCCATCAGACAAAAAACACCATGAAGTATAAGAGCAAATGACACTGGATAGTGTATTGGCTTCCTACACATCCCTGCACTAGTCATTCAGAAATGTGGTGGTATCAAACAGTCAGCTGGGCTGTTCTTGCTGCTTTGAGTACAGTTACAAAGTTCTAAAAGGGTTAATGGGCATTAATTAAGAATGAGTAATTTGAGTAATAGTAACAGTGTAGCAGCATTTCTCCTGGGCTGCTTATGTTGCTGAGAAACCCAGGCAGAATGCCAAGCTAATGCAGCTATGCAGATCTTCTGAAATTTGGATCTGCCTGCTGGGTTATACTTTGTGCCTATGTTGAAATCTCCTTGCAGATTAAATTATTGCATGACTGGCATTACCATATCCACACAAAGGAGTCAGATGACTACAAGAAACAAGTAAGACATTTTATACTGAAAAAGCATCTAATGTGTATCAAATTTGTCTCGTGTTCCGTAATGACATTCTGATTGTCCTTTTACAAAAATACCTCAAACAACCTATTGACATAACAGATTATGCAACAATCCATTGCTTTTGAACTTTTAAACTTCCATAAACTCTTCACAAATCCTTCTTCAAAACAAGGTGTGGGCAAATGTGACATGTTGTTCTGTCTCTTGTTTCTGTCCGCCTTCTGCCACAAGATAAAGTATAAATGAATTAAAACGAGTATATAGTATGAAAGCCATTCAGCAGAGTACTTAAGCATACACCTAACTTCGAGTCTCAGTTGCATCAGTGTTGGATACCAATGAAAACATAGAAACAGTAACAGCTGTGGAAAAACTATATAGCCTGTTCTTCCTCTTTTCAGAGACTGAGATTATCATTCACACATGTGTTGTCATCGTTGTTGTTCTCATTGTTGTCTTACTCTACAGGATGACTGACTCTGGAACCATAAAAATGATACATAATCAGATATTTCCCACTATTTGCCTTCAGCATTAGTATTAGAGTTAATAATTTGTTTTTTACATTATGTATAAGGAGGGCACGTGTATAAAGCCACGTGTTCAAGGTTAAAACATGCCAGTTTATGATTATGTCATAGTTTATATTCATACACTTTTAATAAGGTAAAAAAGAAAGTACATTGACAAATGCTCTTTTCAGGAATAGATAGACACTAGTAGGTGTCAAAATGTCTCTTCAAATGTTTTGCATTTGGTCTGTAAATATTATACTTTGCATGCAATAAATCTTCGTAAGTTTTTTATTAAGCTTTTAAAAAGGGATTTATACTTGAAACCAAGAAACTCATGCACATCAGCAGAACTAATTTTTTATATGTAGTACTTACCTGGGAATACTTTGTATTCAAACTGTATCATTATCAGGTGGAAAAGGAATTTGTTCAATATGATATTTGTTTAGGAAATTTATGATGATGCATCCTTGGGGTTATTGGAAGAAAATGGTTGTTGTATGATCAGAGTAGAGGAAGCAAGTTGTGGTGAAGTACAGCAAATAATGGTTGAAAGCTTTGGATGGACAACAGAATCAGGGGCTGAAAAAATGAAAATGCTTGGCAGGAGGGGAAACACTTTCATGCAATCAGCAGTCTGGGAGATAATGATTGGTATTACACAGAACTGTGTACAGCCTGTGGTAGTGGCAGGGAAAATAGTTTTGTTCCTCGCTTTAATTTATGAAGAGGAACATGGAAAATGGGAATTTTTTTCTCTCTGCCTTCTTGTCATACAAGTTTTGACATTTTGGAACTAACTGGAAGGCAAATATAATTTTTTTCTGTGCCCATTCAATATTTGCCTATTTACCAAATGTATGGATCTTTTTGGACATAGTCATCTTTTCTGTTTAGACAAGCTCTTTTGCTGCGTTGATTTTTTTGCTAGAAGATGCTTGTCCAAACAATAGGCCCTTTCAAAAACTTTTGTTGAAAAAATACTTTGAAAATTATATAGGGTTAAGCAGTGAATGTCTCTGTTGTACCATAAACAGGCCAATCTATTTATGTTAAGAAAATACAATTCTATTTCAGTAGCATTACATTGTAAAATGTGAAAACTTTCACATGCCCTTTTTAAGTGAAAGTTCTGGGCTATAGTCTTCTCATTTTCATTTTCTATCAATTGATTGAAAGCAAATATGAACCCAACAATTTAAAACTACCTTTTAACTTTCTTTTTCTGAATCAAACTTCCTGATAGACATAACTTCAGATTAATATTAAATTCTGCACTTTTGCTTCACCTCAATACTGTTCTTTATCTGGGCACTGTCACTTTTGCCTTTCTTCATCAACACCATGGAGCTGTTTCTGTCAACACGCCTGTTGTACTCTGAATTAGAAACATGCTTCCCTCCTAATAATGCACCTGCTATGAAGCACATCCTTAATGATGAAATACTAATTTTTCAGAAAATGTTCCAAAAAGATGTACAAAGTTTGTAATAGAAAGTTTGTGGGATGGATTGCCCTCATCATTACTTGATTGAAAATGGTGTCTGATAACTCTTCACTCATGAACTCATCTGTGTGGCCCTCTACAACACATTTTTGATTGAAGAAGGTTTGGCTGTATATCAACTATGCAATTCAAAACAGTATGAAGGAGCATGCTGCTTTTCTCCTTTTTTGTTGCAGATGTTGATTATAACATTAAAAATCAATCTATAGCTGTTCTCTTTGATTTATTATTTATTTTTTTTCTAAAGAGAAGTGTAAGTGGCAATTCAGATCCAGGCTTGCGAATTCAGACAATTTATTAAAATAAAGAACAGGTTGTTCAAGGGTACCTTGGTGGAAACAATGAAGGCTGGAGTCAGAAACATGGACACATATATCATACTGTATCTAACTTACCTTTTTTTTTCCCCCCTTTCTGCTATAATGCTATAACTGTGCTAATGAAACACTGTAGTGGAAGAACCACACAAGGTGTTGGAATGTCAACTAAATTTAGTTCAGTGGTACACTCAAAGAGGGGAACCTTTTGTACCAAGCAATTATAAAATGTGCTCCTATAATTACTGTACTATGAAATGCGTAAATTAGTTTTCAGTATAGTCACATTTTTTTTGTACTATAGCCCTACTGTTTCGTAGTCTGCTCCACCTCTGGTTATCTGTTATGAAGTCTTGTAGCACTAGGAGAGAGAGTGGTGTTCAACATCTTCAGGTTTTCTACTGGTGCAGATCAGGCCATGTAGTTGGCCTTGCACTCACTACTGCAAATTTCTTACAACTCCAGCTATATTGATTTTCTGTATTAGTTTTACCCACCTGCAGTCACAGTCCTTCATCTCTGTTTATGGGCTGCACCAGTGGAATGTAGTAGCCTGTTACTGAAATGCTCTGTGTTCCGCTTGACATAATTCACTTTGAGGTAATCACTCATTCCTTTGAGGTTGTTCTGATGCATCATTTTTGTATGCTTTCGAAGTCAAAATTGAGCCACTCCAACTGAAGTAAGAAAAAGGAGATTTATGAAATCAAATTTTAAGTGCTTTTCTTACTAAAAAAGATTATTTTGCCACTCTTGATTCTCTCTTCAGTATGAATCTACAGCTGGATACAGAATGCATAATCCTACAGAATATGTAATCCTTTTTTCCTTAGTTACAATCTATGTATGATCAGAGAAATAGAATTGCTCATGATAACCCTGATTTTAAACAGCTGTTTTATTAGTAGTTTTTTTTCTTCTTTTAGAAAGTATTTCAACTTCTTTCAGTAAAGTTGTGGGGGGATTTTTGTTTGTTTTGGGGATTTTTTTTGTTTTGTTTGGCTGTTGTTTTTTTTTTAAATACAATTGTTTTGGTTTTTTTCCTTTTGAAAAAGAAAGAAATGGTCACTAAGCATTGCTTATTGTGGAACTGACATCATGTAAAGCAAGAGGGGATCCTCCTAAACTCTTGTTCCAGAACTTCAATCTTTTAAGGATTTTTTTTTTCTAGTTTCAAGATGAGCCTTATTCATAAGAGACAAACTATTTGTCTCTATAAACATATGGTAATGACCTTTCCCTTTTTATTTAAATCTTTTCTAATAACTTGTTGGTTTACTACCACGATTGTAACTAGAAAAAATACTAGCTTCTCCACCTCTGTTCTGGCACTTGTTGATTCACATTAGTGGAACGTAGACAATTTGAGCCATACTAGAGATTGTTTGAAAGATATCTCAACAATACAGCGACATTAATACTTGTTTATCTTTACCAGGAATGTAAATGATTATTAATAAATGCATCATTTATAGCATATGATCTTCCTTCTTTAAATCAGTTAATTTCCATCAAAGAACAGTTATTAAACCCTTTCACTTTGCACTGTTGAATCATTTTCCATTTCTGTTTCTGTAATTCCTAGTTTATCCATTCCTTCCCATATTTTATTCCAGTTCATTGATGCTGTCTCTCAGGTGCTTCTATTCATATTTTTAATTAATATTGGCCAATAAGATTTTAAAAAAATAATAATCTGCTTCTATCCTCTATAGGAGAAGAATGGATGATGGAGAGGAAAGAGAACTTTTAAAGAGCATATTTCTTCCATTACTTATTCCATATAGATTCATATGGAAGGATCCAATGTGGAGCTGACAGAGCATTACTCAGTTGGCTGATGAGACCAAAGGTGAAGTGAAAGCTTTGCTGTATTCATCATTACTGTGATGACTAAGTACATTTTATTAGTAATTCTTCATTATTGACTAGTGATAGCAGTGAAGCTATTGTACAAGTTGAAGAGAATTGGTCTATAAGACAGGTACAAAGATCATGGGATACAATGGGGAGCCTAGAAAGCAGGAACTAAAAAAAAACCCAAAACAACAAACCAAACACTTCAGAAATAAATTAACCCATTTTAAATACATGAGCCTATTTTGTTTTTCCTCACATTAAACCTCAGACACTTGTAGCTCTTTTTTCATAACGCAGAATTAATTCAGGCAAGTTATGAGAACTGGTCTAATTTTGCTTATGTGCCAATCTATATGAAGACAGTACTGGAGTACAGAAATAACATAGACTTTTTTTTCTTGGAACCTAACTGAAATCATACTGTAAGTAATTTGCACACACGGAATAGGATGACTTGCTTTGCCATGGCTATTTTCCCTGCCCCTCAGAGCAAATGAATTGGCACATGAGGAATGGGTGGACCTTCAAGAGTGATGGGTGCTTAGACACTACCACAAATGGCTGAATAATGACACAAATTGCTGTAAATCATAACTGACTCTGAAGCAGTAAAATAGTGATGCTTGAAATAATACAAATAGACTTGAATATCTCTAGAACTGGTCTAATTACAAAGCTCAAATCAAGGCTGGCCTAGATGCTTTGCATAACTGAATATGATAGCTATTAATTTTTGTCACGTTGTCCAAGCATTGAAAGTTACTGTTGTAAAAAGTTGCACTTAAGGATTTATGAACACTGAAAAGGTTTAGTTTGTTATATTCCATTGTGGTACTGCTAAAGGATGAATTATTTTGGTTCCTATAAACCAAACCTTGGTTCACTAACCTTGGTAGTGAGAATTTGACATTTTGTGGAGTTTTCCTGTGAGCTGTAATCACATCAGGTCTCATCTGCTGAGCAGAGCTGGTTCTGGTCAGTGCTGGGTATGACTCCAAGGGAAACCAAAAGTGTGGAATACTTGCTTCTGTGTGTCTCTGACTGCTTGTCCTATGGTACTGATAACTTGTCTTTGGTTAGAATTTTCCGTATTTCCCTCAAGTATTTTCCACCTACTTCCTTTTACTTCATAGAGTATATAAAAATTAGACATCAGTAAGAAGATTTTAATTTCCAAAATCAGAAAATAATGTTATTCCTTTCAGTAGAATATTAACTCAGCACTTAAATACAGAAAGGCTGTTGATTACCCTCTCTTTTCTTCTTTTTGTTTCTTTTCCCTTTCAATTGTCGTGTGGTCTTAAAAATCAGTACCTCATATTCTATTATTCTACTAAGCTTATTTCTTTTTTTCCTTACATTTTCATCTTGTTTGTTGGTTTGGGTTTTTTTTGTTACATGCCTGTTTTAATTTCCTTTAATGACCCCATAAGACTGAGAGGTTAGATAACTTGTTTAGTAAATGTCATATTATTCCTTCAAGCGTTCCTGTATCTCAAGATATGTAGATCTATACTTACTTTTAGCAAATAGGTGAATCTTTGTCATTCCTTAAAATACTGCATAAATCAGTTGGGTGTTAGCTGATTAATAGGAACTTTATAGCAATTTTAATGGTGGGAACACCCAGAAAATTAGGATTAGAGTCCCACTGTATAAGCACATGCTGAAGTAATTTTTCCCTTGCACTAGAAGCCTTGGTCTTCCAGTGTTTTATGCATCTTCTTAACTTCCTAACATTTAAGTTACCCATTTACTTAAGTTTGCTTTTTGAAGAGGAGCCAACAAACTGTTGTGTGTCTGAAGTCCTAGATAGTCATGTGGGATAAAACCTCGCTGGCCCTTCCTTGGCTTCTGAAGCAATCTGAAAACTCCCAAGGAGCCTTGCCCATGGCTCTTTGTGCATAATGAACCATATCCTCTTGTCTCTTTACCCTCCTGTTTCTCAGAGGAAAAAAGTGTATGTGCATGTTGCATACAGTGTAACACTCCAGTTCTGCTGAAGGCCGATAAGAGTAAATATTTTCTACTCTTTTAAGAACCTCGAGTTGCACTAAGACATCATGCCAGCAACAACAGAAACCATTGTCTTAATCTGGCTTTCAGCAAAATAGTTTATTTTATTGTTGTGTACTTAGTGTGTATGATCCTAATGAGAGATTCTGTTTATCTCAAGATACGTGCATATATGTATTCAGCTTTCCTACCACATTTTTGATTTCCTAAATATAGAAATAATGATAATTATTCTCTTTTTATTTGCTTGCTGTCAGACAAAATAACAGAGAAAGGATGTTAAGTGCATAAATTAGAGCGTATAAGTACACAAGACGATGGATGGAGGTTACTATGGAAACTTAAAGTATTTGTTAATGTTAATATTCCACAGTTATTCTTGTATTAACAGGTCTATAATGAAATCTTTGTTTGAAATACAAGGTAACAGAAATGTCTTCGAAAACACAAAGTTGTTATTAAATGACAGTAATAATAATAAGTAAACAATATAGGTTTGCTAAAGAAGCTGTCGGCATCGCTGTCTTTATGTATCGTTGGCCAAAAAAAAAGTAACTGAAAATATTTGATCAGTCATTATTTTGGCTGCAATGATGGGACAACATGAGCTTAGCATAGATAAAAATTATCAGCAAAGCTATCAGATAAGGATTGGTAGCAATTTTTTCTGCGTTGTTAGAAGTATGAGGATATAAAATGTTTGACAGAAGACGGACATTATTTGTTTTAAAGAAATCAGCATGCCACATAAAATCAATGGCAAGACAGGTTATGCTAATGTAGCCTTCCTGCTGTAGCCAGAGCTGGAGTTCAAGAAATTCAGTTCATATTCCCAGTTCTGCTTTTGTTGTCTCTTATAATAATTTTTGATTTCCTCACCTGTGGCACCTGCAATGTTGTACAGGGTAAGGACTATGTCTGTAGAGTGAAAGTCTGGTTCTGTCTGATTGCATTTACTTGCTGAGCTGTTTGGTGAGTGCCCCAGTATGTGGAAGGGTATTTCTTACTCTCTTCGGTTGCAGGCTCTGCATTAGGTCCAGAGTCAGAACTGACTGAGCTGCTGGATCAAGGAGTTAGTCAAACATTGCACTGGCTTTTGATCACCAGTCTGTAAAACAAGTCATCTAAAGTGTAGATGAAGGAAATAGTTAAAAGACTATAATTCAGATTTTGGTGTGTATATTAGAAGGTGCTAAATGGGAAGGTGTAACAAGCTGTGGAGGAGAATTCTGTGACAGCAAATGGATGTATTCTTGCACTCGGGGAAAAGAAGATGAGCTGTCAGAAAGCAATAATAAGAGTTTAACGGAGGAATCAAAACTGAGCAGAGCAAACAGTACTTTGCAGAGAAGCTCTGACAGAAAAAAACTGCTAAGAAGCTGTCAACAGAAACAAAAGAAATTGCAAATATTCTTAGCCACCAGCTTAATGGGTATACTTTTTGCCCAGCTCAGCACTGCAGGGAAAGGTGTGTTTTGCACTCAACTACATTTGGGAAAAACAGGACGAAGGAATATGCATGCTGACAAGATGGGATACATTTTTAAGCTCATACAAACTTGAGGCGCTGAAAAAATTAGTGTTTGTCCGTGTACCAAGGAAACATGCAAATGAAATTATAGCATCAATGAGTAGTTCATATTAAGTGACTTTCCTTTTTAAAAAAAACAAACGTTCACATTTCATAATTGATGTTATGTACAATCATATGTGCTATTGGGAATCTTTTACCCACTGACAGTGTTTCATCTGTCTCATTAATCAGTTGAATTTAAACTATGTTTCTTTAAGAAATGTGAAATACATTTATAGAGCTTAAAAACATACTGCTTTGAGAAAATGATAGTGGGAGGACAACACTACAATCTCAAATCCTGGTGAGAGGCAGCCACACAGAGTTTGATATGCCATATTATTTGTTCCAAAACGTGGTGGCTATACAACTTTTAATACCCAAGTTACTGTGAAGAAGTTTGTGAACAAGCCTGTACAGACAAATGCCATCTCCTGTGCATCTGTTTGGCTGCTGGGGTTGGCTCCCTGCTTTCTGTGCAGGAGAGGTAGGTAAAGGGCAGAGCATAGATGTGAAGGGGTTTCTTAAGAAAATGAAGAGATTAATTGTCTTTGCAATAGTAGTGCTGAGTAAAGCTGGAGTGGACAACCCACAGTCATGATTATGTGGTGAACAGGCTAGGAGACAGATGAAGCTGTGATCTGAATGGGGCAACCCACAACTTTCACAAGTTGTTGCTGTAAGATGAGTCTGGGAACAGCTTCCAGAGATGCAAAATTTCAAGGCTATGCGTAAAAATAATCACCTGTTTTTGCAGTCTCCTCAAGCTCAGTAAGCTATGCTTTCATCATTTAAAAGTTTCTCTTGGAAGAAATTAAAAAATGGCTGCCCTTTTGTGTGTTTTCAAATATGATTTATGAATTTTTATTGTAGTTTAAATGCAGGCTTTTCAGGACAGAACATCCTAGGTGGGTTAGCTCTTTGGTGATAGCAGTTCAGTTTTACTTTGAATATTTCCAGATATTGTGTCTCTTCTTTCTTTTTCCTTCCAAGAACTAGCAAGTTTGCATAAATTTTCCAAAAAAACCCATGTGTTCAGCTGGGCTAGACAGAAATATCACTCAGCACCTTTACACATAGGTCACATTTATTCCAGGGAAAAGTGGATTTCTGCTGACTTAGATTGCTCATCATACATTTAAAATCTTGTACTGGTCATTGCTGATTTTAATAAAATTAATACTTTTTTTAATGTTTTCCAAAGACCTTTGTTGAAAGTAATATGTGATAAAATTAGAACATTTTTTTTATACATGCAGATTTCCATATAATCTTTTTTCACAGAAGGAGGAACTCGCAGCTTGGCTCTTTGCAAGTTCCTTTGCAGGTTCCTTTCTTTACTGTATTTCTGCTTACAGCAGTGAGCAATGGGTATCTCTTCATTCTGAGACCTTACGTAGAACAGAGAAGTGCGGGTTATAGTGGGAGGGTTGAATAATACTCAGACATATTGTTGGACAAATGGGTATTTGCAGAAGGGGAAGCATGTCTGCATTACCCGGAGTGCATTGCAACCCCCTGAACAGAAGTGCCTGAGCATGAGTGATCTTTGGTCATTTTTTTGTTTCGGTTTGGGTTTTTTTTTGGTCAGGATATTTGCTTTACCTATTCCTGCCCCAGGTAAACCCTGCCTCTGAGATTGGCAGACTAGTGGTCAGGAGTAATGTATGGTTAATGTGCTTTGTTAGCATAATGTGTAGTTTGATTGCAGGTGAATCTTTGTTTCTGGTGTTTTTCTGCTCCAGTACCATTGTGTTTATCGTCAGGTATTATATTTGTACAAAAAAGAACCAAATAGTTGCAAACGAAATAAAACTTCAGAAAATTGAATTATTTGGGTGAAATTTTTTATCTAGCTGCACTAAATTTGCTTGAAGGGCTTTTCTTTTTTTTCATCTTCCTACCTTTATTGTATTCTCCATAGATTAAAATTTGGCCATGAAGCTTGATCACGTACTCTGAGTCACCTTGATTCTTATAACTGAAATTCTCATGCTTCATGAATCAATAATAGATTTTCTATTTCAGATGGAAGAGGAAAAAAAAAGAGTAACAGTTGATCAAAAGTATTTACACTGGCCACATTGTCAGCAGAGGTAATGATAAAAAAACAGGAAAAAAGTTACGTGGCTTTCCTTCCATATTCCAAAAAAGCAAATAACTGAGTCATTCTCCTGTGCAGCTCTGGGGTTTGAATGTATTTCAGAACAACAATTACTTAGCCAAATAACTGTTTGGGATCATTTTTAAAAGTCACAGTAATATTCCTTCTAAGTTTGGAGGAAAATGAAACGTTCTTTGCATCAAAAGTTGCATCTATTTAAATCAAAACATTCAAATGGTCCAGGATAGAACAACTTGATCGAGTAATATGGTGTCAAAGGGATAGTGCTATTTATCCTTTATGGACTACATCTTCAATAGTTCTTCAGAAACTGGTGGGGTTTTTTAATAATATGCTTTAATATTTAGTGTCTGTAAAATTACTATGACTATATAATATTCTGCTCAGAGAAACAAATAATCTTCAATGGAATTGATTCTGCTAAACAGAAATGGCAGGTGTTATTTTGCATTACAATAGAATCAGTGAAGACATTCCCTACATTATGTCCATCCATAATGGTACTGTAATTACTATCAGTATCATTACTAGAGTTCTTTCAGTTATGTGGTTAGTAGTTATGGAGGCTATTGAAATAACTATTGATTCTATTGATTATTTTAAAAAGATTTAAAGTAGAGTGCAGCACATGTAATTGCAGTTTTGTTTTATCTTGTGTTTCCTGTTCCTCTTTCCTCCTTTTACTGAAGTGTAATTTATTTCCCTTCTCATTTTCTTCTTCAGTTGTGACTTGGGGAGAAACTCATTCTTTAGGATGCTGGAGTGTTTTGTCAAAACTAGCATGCTAATTGGATTCTCCTTCCCTCTGCTCTTTAGTGCTTGCTTTCCTTCTCTGCCACTGACAGCAACATTGCTCATCTGGATAGCACATGCCTTTGCATTATGGCCTCCTTTGTGCTACTTTCAGTTCTTCCTTTTGTCTGTCTTAATTTTGTGCTCTCTTCCAGTTCCCCCTCCCCCCCTTACATTACACAGTTTCTGAAACTTAAATTCCCCCCCAAAAACCCTGCTCTGAATCAATACACTTGTCTACCTGCTGTACCAGTGCTACAGCCCCCTCTGATGTGTACAGGTAGAGAGACTGGTTCTCTTCCTCCTTGGTTGGCTCTGTGATGATTTCTGATAGAACACTAAGTTGTCCCCTCAATCTAGACTAAAATGTGAGCTTGCCCAGCTGGAGGTCATTACTTCATTCTCACCACCAGGAAGAACTCTTGAAAGTTTTGCTTTACAGCTCTTTTAATAGTGCCACACAATACTGAACCTAGAAAAGAATGCCAAATAAGTGGATCTGCTATAAGCTTTCATTATGAGCCTTTGTTTCATGCAAGATGAGCTCAAACTACTCAATTCTCAAATAAAACAAGCACTGTTTCCCTAAGCCACCTTTTCTTATCTTTCATATTCTCAGTGGTTGTTTTTGTCTCTTGTAGTTGTCTTGCCATATTTGTGCTATAATCAAACTATATTATCTGTTTAATGATACCTGCTTTGTCTGATGATGTTTGAAATGCAGGTATTTCTAAGTCTAGCTATATACCTTCTGTAAAGAAGGCTTTTGTCTTCAGCTTTCTAAAGAAGCATCTCCTCCTGTACACAGAAAAACCAATATTGTCAGTGAATTTTTTTTGGTCAGTTTGTTGCTTTACGTGCAATATCCTTTCTCAAACATACCGTGGATCTTGGGGCAGCCCATTTTCAGATTTGTAGCATGTTCTTAACAATATCCCATTTTAATTAGTGTAATTCACAGTAACAATTGCAGGACTACCATTTTCGTATCAGTCCATCCTCCTTTTAACAAAAGCATCATCCTTTTTTCTGTCCATCTCAATTAAATATGGGAACTCATTATCAAGTAAATACCCATTTAAGAATTGACGTAAGGATTAGTGGTACTGTAAACAACAACAGAAATAACAAAGCCTTTCTCTCATATATTGAACCAGTACTTGAATGTTTTCAGTACAATTGTGCAACATGAAATCATTAACTTTCTCCACCACAAAAATAAATCAGGACTTCTAAAGATTATTGGACATTGTGCAAACTTTCAAGTATTTGGGCAAAGTTGTCTCTAAAGCAACATACTGAATCTCTAAATACAAGTTTCAGAAAATCTACAGAATTCAGTGGTTCTCAGTTCTCTAGGAAGTTGTAAAGGGTAGACTGTACTGGATAGAACTCGGGTACCAAAGATATTGAGTCCAGAGTATTGTTATCATATCCTATCTTCCTTTATTTTGTGTTTTGTTTCCTATTTTATGTTCTTTGCTTTTTGATGTGTAATAGTGTTCAGCTGTGCTCCTTTGGTTTTTAGATTTTTAGTGCTCCCAGTAAAATTGAAAGTGGAAGAGGAATGATATTAAAAGGGTGTCCACCTGACACAAAGTGTGTGTGTGTGTGTGAGAATCTTATAAACTGTGTACATCACTTTGTGAAATCATGATGAGCATTCACTGAAATGTGAGGAAACTCCTGTGAACTTGTTTATCTTCATAATAATGGGAATTGAAGTTCAAACTTTGATCTGGTCTGCAAGCTGGATTGTCCTTAATACCGAGATTAAGAGGATAAAGTTAACTGAATCTTTACAAAAGTTGCTGTCATATCTCTTAACTGGTAGACTGGAGTAAGGGCAACTGTGGGATTAAATCATCATGTGAAAATAGGTACAGAGGGAAAGAGTTGTAATTGCTCTTGGTTAACAGTCAAAAAAAGTCTCTGAACTGATAAGAAACTCAGACTCCGCAGTCCAATCTGTTTTCTCATTATGTGTCTTAAGGACATAATAAGGAGAGCTTCAAAAACAATGCGTATGGAGGGGATTTCTCGTGAAGCCTTGTGGTGGGATTTGATTGATATGTCACCTCTATGAATCAAAGTTAGCAAAGAATGCATTTCTGACAAGATGCTTAATATTACTATGAATCTCAACTCAGTAGGATTGTTCTCCATGATTAGGGCTCAGAGAATATGCAAGTAATAATGAGACAATTACAGTGTCGCAATAGTAGAGGACAAAGAAATAGCATGGTAATTTCTCATAGAACAAAAATATTTACTTTAAAAGTTTTGGAGTTACGGTGTATATTGAATTGAGCTTTAAAAAAACCAAACAAAATCTGCTAACTTTGACTTTAGATTTAAGGTTTTGCTTTAATATGTTTTAAACTTACTACGTATTAAACATTATTAGATGTGTCCTTTGGAAAACCCGTAATTGTCTGAATAGGGGGCCTGTAATGTCAACATAATGCATTTGCAAACCTGTATTAAGGCTATTCAGTATTTTTATATTACAAATAATAAATATTAGATTCTGACAGCAGAGGACACTTTTATTCCCTACTATTTCTAGCCTTGTTGTTACAGCAATTTGCTATTATACCGGAAAAGAACAGGATATGCAAATGTTCACAAATGGTTAATGAAAAGTGAAATGCCAGAAGGAATTGTTATCCAGTTTGAAAAAAAGTGGAAAAAATAAGCAAGCTCATAAGGACCAATCCTAGTGCCTTTGGCACAGAGAGCAGCACTCTGTCTAAATAATGCCAAGCAATTCAGTGATCTGTTTTCTGTAATTAAAAGCTGCCATGCACAAAGGACAGCATTTAGGCACACACTCTTGCATCTAGGGATAAGCATCAATTATTATTTTATTCATAATGGTGATTTTCTTCAGAACATTGATTTATTGAAAGGAGGCTCAAAAACCTCTATGGCTAATACCAGCTTCTGCAAACAGATTTTAGAATATTTCAGAAAACTTTCAGGAAAGCAATTTTATATCTGAAGCCTAAAGAATCATTCTACTACTATCAGGGCTCTAGTCAAGACATCAGAAAGGGATGGCAGAGAATGAGTATTCTCTTCTCTGAGAAATGTGATCTTTAAAATACCATGCAGAGTTTAAAGGCTGTGACAAAAAAGGATTTTTCAGAACTGGCTTCTTGTTTATGGCACTATGGTAATTACTTTATGTATAATATATAGTTTTGTGGCCATATTGTGGCTGAGATCAAAGAGTTGTAGGCTCAGATAAAGTGTCCAACTATTTTTCACATGTATTTATTTATGAATCCTTGTAGCAATGAACATCATCTCACAGAAGTTCTGAGAAGCAGGGGAGGGTTAAGGCCTGAAAGAGGTTGCCCAAGAGATTGTGGAATATCTGTTTTAGACTATTTCCAACACTTGACCTGGTAGTATCCTGGGCAAACAGATGAACTGCTGAGTTGCTCAGTTTGTGATCTCCAGGGATCCAGCCTAAGCTTTCCTAAGATTCTTTTCTGTGAAGTAGAAGTGGAGTTTTGGAGCTTAGCTGTCCATGTGCCCATTCAGCATCAGCATGCATTTGCTGTAATGCTGCAGCTTAGGGAGAAGCATATATTTGTGGTGCCTACACCTACTGCTCTTCAAGTTCCTCAAGGAATATATATATAGAATCATAGAATAATTCAGGTTGGAAAAGGCCTTTAAGGTCACTGAGTCTAAACGCTCCCAAGTGCACCACTAAACCAGGTCCCTACATGCTTCATCTACATGTCTTAAATACTGTCAGGGATGGTGATTCCTCCACTTCCCTGGGCAGCCTGTTCTCGTGCTTAACAAACCTTTTGGTGGAGAATTTGTTACCCAGTATCTAACCTAAATGTCCCTGGAGCAACTTGAGGCATTTTCCACTTGTCCTATTGCTTGTTAGTTGGAGAAGAGACTGACACCCACCTCACTACAACCTCCTTTCAGGTAGTAAGCCTAATTTTTTCCAGGATTAGTCTGAGTTCCCTCAGTGGCTTCTCTAAGTCTTGTTCTTTGGACCCTAAACACCATATGCCACTTTTCTTTAATTTACTTCTGTCCCTCAGGCTTTGTCTGTACTGGAAGAGGGAGGAGTGTCTGGTGAATGCTGAAGAATCACAGAATGGTAGGGGTTGGAAGGGACCTCTGGAGATCATCCAGTCCAACCCCCTTGCTTAAGCAGGTTCACCTAGAGCAGGTTGCGTAGAAATCCATCCAGGCAAGTTTTGAAAGCTGCCGGAGAAGGAAACTCCACAACCTCTCTAGGCAGCCTATTACAGGGCTCTGTCATTCTCAAAGAAGTTATTCCTGATGTTTAGGTGGAACTTCCCGTGTTCTAGCTTTTGCCCATTGCCCCTTCTCCTATCACTAGTCAAAACAGAAAAGAGTCTGGCCCCGTCATCTTGACGTGCCCCCCTGTAGATATTTATAAACATTGACCCCCTCTGTCATCTTTTCTCCAGGCTAAACAGGCTCAGATCTCTCAGCCTTTCCTCATGAGAGAGATGTTCCAGTCCCTTCAGCATCTTTGTAGCTCTCCATGGAATTCTCTCCAGCAGTTCCCTGTCTCTCTTGAACTTGGGAGACCAGAACTGGGACTTTTATTAATTAATGATAAGTAAAGATAAATTAATAAGTAAAGATAAATTAATGATAATACTGTCTTCTTGGGGTTTTTGGTTTGTTTTTCTTTTTTTTTTTTTTCAACCAGTACTTGTCTGCTTACAGTTTCACAATACAGACACTTCTAAGCAGCATCTCTGCTTTAGTTTACCCAGATGTGATTTACAAGTGTAGAGCACATGCTGAATACAGTATCATTATGCCAATGTGATGGCACAGCATCCGGAATGAGTACAAACAGAACTGTAGCAGGATGCCTTGTGTATAGGATTGAGACACTTTTTGCAAAAGGCAGAGAGACAGCTTGAGCTATGGTGGAGTATTTACAGATCAATTATATTCACCTTGTGGATTTCATAGCGTATTCTCAGCATGATGATTGCCATGAAGGGAGGCACGGGAGGAAGAGGTTAGACCACTTTCAGGGATGTTCTGATCACAGATCTTTTCTGCAACTGTTTCTTGCATGTCTTACCTCTAGCATCAAGGTTGCAATTAGGAAGCATAGACAAAACCGGGAGCCCTGGTGATGACATTAATCCCTACTGCCTTAAGTCCTGAAAATGAGGCCAGTCATAGTCTCTTAACTCTTCCAGGCATAAAAGATTGGATTGATGTGGCACTTTTATTCTCGGAGACAATATAAAATGTTCATGTGCTACACTACAATCAGCTAATTTGATTACCATAGCAAGCAAGGAAAATTAACCTTCAGACACTTCAGTGAAGCTACAGAAACTGGATGAAGAAATATTTGTCATTAGTTTAGTTCTGGCCGAAATTAAAAAGCAAATAATTACCCTAATCCATTAACTGCACAGCCTTGGAGTGGAAGACCTTCCCTGGAGACAGGACAGAGATGTAAGGTCCATCGCAAATGATGAAGGGTCTCTCTAGAAGGAAAAAGAAAATAATAGCCTTCCTTCCCATGCTAAGAAGCAGCCTGAGATGATAAGTAAAAAGGAATGTAAATAAAAGGAAAATCTATATAGAAAAACTGTAATTTCAGGAAATTTTAGTTCCACAATGTAACTAAACCAGACAGGTAGATATATACCTGCTTAACATTGAAACAATTTTAAAAATAAGTTGCTAACTATTAATCCTGGGCTGTTTTTCCACCTTTAGATGTGCAATTTTAATATTGTTTAGTCAATGAGTGACCTACTACTGAGGGACAATGCACATTATAAAAGCCAGATTTAGCCTGTATTGAAATTTCCAGTTGTCCCATCATCTGCTGATGACTCCTGCTGATAATAGGCAGTGTAAACCAAGAAGTCACTGAAATGCCATAGCTCATGCTGAAGTGCCAGTTAATACTCAGACTTGTTGGAGACCTGGTTTGGACTGGATCAGACTTGTACTGAACAAGGATTTTATTCAGAAACCTGTTGATTATACATTCACTTAAGGGATAAAAATCATGTCATTCTACCACTGGCTTTGTCTTATAAAATTTAAAACCTCAAATCCACATTTCCGATGTCTAGTACTATTGCCAAGTAGTGGATCATTGATGTTTGGGATAGATATATGTTGGTGTAGAGGACAAATTGCACAAGATTTGTCAGTCTGGGGAAAAAAAATATAAGGAAGGATATTATAAGTCTATAAAATTATGACTCCCCTAGAAAAAGTGAAAAAAGAACATCTGGTTGCTGTTCCTTATAATACAAGAAAGGGAGCACTAATGAGGTGAACAGTATTAGGTAATTATCAAGTTATACATTGACTGTTGATTATCTTTTTGCATGCAGGGTTTTGGTGGAGGTCTTGCTTATGTTGCCTAACAAAAGCTCATTGTGTGTCTCTGAAGAGCTTCAGATATACTAGTACTGAAATGACTGACTTTAGACTGCGACACGGGTATGCAATGAGCTGACTGCATCAAAGATGTCACTTCAGCTACCTGCTCCTTTCCCAGAATGCTTCTCAATTTTATGCTGTCACATCAGTTCCCAAACACCATCACTTTTTCCCTAGCTCTGCGTAAATGTTCAAGGTTGTTACCCAGCAGCATAAGGCGTCGCTGTGTGACATTGGACTGGAGTTGAGAACAAACCATAGTGTTTTATGGTTAACATAGTGCAGAATAAAATGTCAGCTTCAATTTCTTGAATATGTGCATCCACAAGCACTGTATCACCACATTCATCTTGCCATTCAAAGTAGTTTTTCATCTTCAGCAAAATAATGAAAAGAGACAAGGGAATCACATGGTTAACCACAGCAGATGCAGCATTTGCCTTTTTGAGGACTTCTTTTACTTAAAGGATACGAACAGGGATGGTATGGATATCTTCTGATTTCTGTGTCAAAAAAATTTAATTCCTGCTATATATGGTACCTCATAATATCACGTAGAAGGGGCTTGTATTATTGTCTTGGTCTTGAACCTTTCAGAGATGGAAGATCCCCAAAACCAGAAATGCTGCTTTTGCATGAAAAGGATGGAGAATCTAGAATGGCTTAATTTCTTTGGCTAATCATTCCGTAAATAAAGGAAAGCTGTCCTTTATTAACGTACAGAACAGGCATATTCCAATACTCAGGAAAACTGTGTTGAATGTTATTTGTTGGCAGGGAAATCGACACTGGCAGGTTTCTTTTCAGCTCATACAAAGCAACACTTGCAAAAAAATGCTGCAAGTCGGCCTGCTTTGCTTCAAAAATATTCTGTAAAAGAAAAGAACTCTCCCTTCAACTTTCAGAGAAGAGGGTGATACTGCTGCATTTACACCTGCGTTGTAATGTGATTCATACTAGAGGGAAACAAGACAGTTGCAAAGCAGTTACAATTTGTTAAGACAATACTAAGATCCCCTTAAAGGGAAAGCTGTGCTCACTTTCATTATCAGCCTCGTAGTTCATTTCCATAATTTGCAGACTGTGAAATGCATTAACACAGTTTTGCTACTCAGAGTGAAGAGGAGTTAGAGTCTTGAGGCTCAGGTTTGTTAAAATTGGCAGTTTCTAAGCTACAGTGCTGGGTAGTTGTCTCTGAAAACTAATATCCTGTAAGAATATGGGGAAAAAATGTGCACTTATTTCTATTTGGATTCTGTGTTTGATTTAAAGACTCAGTGGCACAGTTATTTTCACCACGGTGGCTGACACATAGGTAGTAGGTGTTGCAATTTTTAGATTCTAATTGAGGAAGAAGCAAAGCACTGGGGAAAAATGAGAGAAGATCAAATGAAGAGAAGTTTCATAGAAATCACAACCATGAAGTTACATCCAATCTTTTAGCCCAATTTTTCTATGTTGCACACTGTTTCTCACTCACACTGAAGACTATAGGCCAGAAAATTCAGCGTTCAAACTAGGTCTAAAATGTGTGCCCCCAATAAAGATCTCATTGCCTGAGATCCCTACTATGTCAGAGGATCACTTGAACAATATATATCCACCTTTTCCTCCCTCTGCATGCAAATAAAAGGCCCCAAATCTCCCTTACTTGCAGTTGGTGAAGATTTTCTTCCCAACCAAAAGCCTCATGAACAGTATGATACTGTGTATCTGAGCTGTGCACACCTGACAGGGGATTTCTCTAGGCAATCCATTTCTTAGTGCACTATCTGTAACCATGGTATATTGCTGATTATATTACAGTAGAAGTAGACAAAGAGTCAATGAGGGGGAAAATAAATTTCCGAAGGAAAAGGTTGACTAGCAGAAGACCTGAGGCCTGCAGTTGGAGTTTTATGGCTTTAACTCAAAAGCACCAGCATTACTATTATAATAAAGGCTATCCAAGCAATTCTTCTCTTGAAAGGACCTGTGAAGGAGGAGGAATGGAAAGACTTCAATTTATGAATTCTGAGGATGAGAGAAGGATTACAGATCCTTCCCTGCCCTTCTTTCACCCACTGCAGGGCAAAGAATTTACACCAGAAGAAAGATCACAGATGTATTTTAGTAAGACAGTGAATTTCTCCTTGATGCCCATCAACCATAAGTCACTGTTATTTCATTCCTTTGATCAGTCTGCCTAAAAGGAAATTACATGTATTTTGCAACTGAATTTGTCTAACAATGAACCTGTTCCTAGTTGCCTGTTGTCCCACTTATAAGGCTTCATTTTGACGCTTGAGTTTTCATGGTGCATCATCGTGTCATCTCTGAATTAGTCTTAAAGTAAGTTCTTAGTAAGGTGAGCCTTAAATCTTGTTTAGCAACTTGCAGATCATTTATTTATCTCTTTTAAAATCTTTCATCTATTTCCATGTCTTCCTGGAACTGTGGAAACAAGAAAAAGACAACATATTCTAGCAGAAAATATAGAACAAAGATTCTTTTTAATTTTTTTTTTTTTTTAATTGGTCTTCTACTCTATCTGCATCCAAAGATTTTGTCACAGCTTTGCTTTTCAAGGCCAACTCTACCATTTAACATACATCTACATCTCTGCTTTTTAGGTCTATCTCTTTACATTTGTTCCTACAAGAAGATGCATTATGTTGTGGAGAACATCAAAACATTATGAAGTTTAGTGGAGCAAGAAAGTACAACATGGAAAAAGAGGTGGCTAAGAAGCTGTATGGAAGAAAGAAAAAACACAAGAGGTATTTGAGAAAAAAACCCCCAACCCATCTGAAGGGCCCTACTGTCAGAGGCAGCAAGCAGACCTGAGAAGGGCTGCAGGACAACAGTTACAGTGTCTTATTTCTCTTTCTCTTTTTATCCTTCTGTCTCCTCCTTATTAAAAAAAAATAATCCTCCAGTTCTGCATTAGAATTAAAGGTTGTAGGGCTTGCACCACAATACTTTATTGGAAACTTCACTAATTTGCAAGAACAGGCCAGGTTTCTAGAACAAAATACTTTAAAGATAATTCACCTTACCTACAATTTAAGAAGGATTTTCCTTTCTTTCTCATTCCTAAATTTATTAGTGGTTAAAATGCATTAAAAAAAAAATAATCTAAGACATTTGTTTTCTGTGAAATGTTGGAATTCTTAATGTCACCTGGTGTCCAACAGAATGAAGGGACAGTGTATTACTCATCTTTCTGGTCTTTGGACCAGTTCCTGGGTGAGAATGCATTTCATTTGTAAAGAAATAACTGCATCCTCAAGTAGGGAATAAGCAGTTGAAGCAGAGTAATTGTTACGACACAAAGATCCTGTTTTCATCTAAGTGTTACTTCTGCTATAAATAGAGAAAATAGTAAAATGACAATGGACAGAATTATTCCACTGAATGTTTTCCATGAAGCATCAGACACTTTGATCAGGAGATGACGTTTAGTGTGGAAAAAAACCCTTATTTCTTGCAAACACCTGTAAGCAATTTTCTATCCTCAACAGTGTCTAAAAAGTGACTAACAATCTTTAACTGATTTCTCTACCAATACATACTTTCTAGGTTAGCTCACTCACCTCACTCAAAGAATATCTGTCCTGATTTGAGTGAGAACAGAAGTAATTCTGTTCAGTGATTTTACTTTTCAGCTCAGTTCTTCTAACTAACTGCACTGTCTGAAGTTAGCAGCCTGTTCT
>WUAM01000407.1:1741607-1761284 GCA_024336885.1 Actenoides hombroni | reverse complement strand
CTAAGTCTCTCTCCCTTATTCCCTTTCTCTTCCCCTTTGGGGAGGGAGGAGGGTTAACAGAGAGCATCTGTTATAGGGCTAAGGGGCTGCCCTGACCCTAAACTGTGGCACTATCACAGACTAAACATTTTAAAAGCTAGGTCTTCTAGAAAACAGCATCAGTTTCAGCAGCCTGGTCTTTCTCAGAAATTATAGCCCCCTGTACACCTACTGTGTACACCTTTTCTAGTAGGCCTTTATGCGCAGCAGCGAAATACTTGAAAAAAGGTAATATAGACCTTCCTAGTATGACAATTTCTCTCTTCTATTGCAGCCATGGGTAAGCAGTGGAGCTTAAAGCTATATTGGTATTTGAGTTATCACTAAAACTAATGAGTTTTGACCTCAGAGCTATTGATTTATTGAGACTTATTGCTGCCCTCTTCCTGTTAGATAGGAGAAGAGGAGTTAGCTCTGTTTGTTTCTTGGAGATTCATTAGGGATTCTTTTATTAGTCCTCATATAAATAGGCCTAGAAGATAGCAATGTGAAGAAGAATGATCCTCTGTGGTATTAGGCTAGATTGGCCGGGGCTAGCTCTGTTTGCTCTTTTAATAGCATCGGGGTAAAAAGCATTCTGTGTCATATCTATTGTGGCTCACTTGAAGAGAGGGTGAGGTCCAGAGTGGAGGCGGTCAGCAGAAGTAAAATAAAGGACAGCAAGATCTATCACCACTGTGCCAGGAGGTTTTTTGAAACAGGGTTTCAACTGGATGGGTGAGCTTTGTGTGAAGGCCAGACCTTTGGTCCCAGGGGAGACAACTCCTAGCTCTTGGCAATGCACATAAGCTGAGTGGACAAAAAGATTTTGGTTTCACCCCCTCTCCTTAGCTGTCTTATCCTGTAAACCTGCCTTGGATCCAATTTAGGGCTCATATGATTATAGTACTGTACCTCTGTGCTAAGAAATGTGGCAGTTTGCCATTTTAATCTATGTCTAAGCAATTCTTGCCTGCTCATCTGAGTCACATTTCACCGTATCTGAGCTGGGGAATAAGAAGGAAACAATAGATGTGGCAAAGGCAAGCAGAACAGAAATTTCAGCTTTCAGATAATCTGCTCCTTCTTTCAGGCCTTATTTTCCCATTTCAGTTTTACAACTTTACTTGCTCAAGTGTGACCAAACTTGTATTTATTTATTCTTTAAATGAACTCCACCAAAACATTGCAAATTCAGCTCTAGGAAAGAAAAATACAGTGCTACATTCACATGTTTTCCTTCAACATCTGGACACAAATCTCTTCTGTCTCTTCAAGGGCTGCTTTGTTGATGGCATAATTAATTGCTTTAGATAAGTACTTGGCTTCTAAATTTGGCTTTTGTAGTGTTTGTTGCTTCTAAACAGACAAAGGCAGAAGCGCGTTTTATCCTTTTGACTACTTGGTCTTTGTATTCTGAATGCATTTGTGAGATGCAGCTTCCAGGAAAGGACCAAAATAGTTATGTTGCCTTCAGACATGAATAGCTCACACCTGGGGATCCACTTGTTAGGTACTTATATTGTACTTGTTATGCTTTGTATATTAACAGTTTTCCTCTCTCTTTTTTCTGAACTTAAAAGAAAGTTAAGGGTCAGAAACTATCCCAGCAACAAACACATCACTCTTTCATTCTAAAGTATGGGCATGACAGGCCAAGAAAGTTAGATGCAGAATTCTAATATAAAAATACAAACAGCTATTGTAAAGGATTGACCTTTCTGAAAATATGTATTTTTATTCTTCTGTTTACATCTAGGACTGTTACAGCACCTTGTCATGTGTTCTGTTGCAGAAAGTCATTGCTCTCCTTGTTTCCATGTAAGTCCAAGATAATAATGACTAATCACATATCTTTATGAACAGTAAAACTTTTCAGCTTTCTTGCTGATGGGGCCATCATTCTTCAAAAACTGTGCATGTTTGCAACCCTCTCGCAATAATTTCTGTTTCTAAGATGTAGTAAAACCAAGTTTTTATTACTACTCACTCTCTTACCTGGACATTGATGGCCCTAAATAACCAAATTATGGGAAAATTACATTATTCCACTTTCAGAGCTATGGAAACTAAAGAAAGAGGTCACAGAACAAATTTGAGGTTATAGCCACCTCTAGCTAATTCAAAGATCACATTTGAACTCGGCAAGAAGTTTCTTTGCATAAGAAAACATCTGTTCGTTCTTCATACGTTTTTCATAGAAATTCAAGCCCTTCCAAGAACTGATCATTATACATAACATCCAGGTGTTTTTAAATCAGCTTGCCAGCTGGTTGGTCCTTTTTTGTGCTAGCCATACAACAGGTGATCCGTAGCCACACAGTCTGGTGTGCATTCCTCTATGTATTGTGCCTGAGGCAGGAGGTTGCAGAAGCCAAGAGTTCCCACTCTACATGACATGACGTGCTAGTGTAGTCTCATGTGGATTTGGGATAGATGCTCATTCACTCATCTAAGTTCCTTAATTAGGACTGTCTGTCTACGATAATCTTTCAGGGGAAGGTGCTGAGGCAGTTAATGGTCACAGACCTGGATTCAAAACTTTTGGAGCTTGTGCAGCAAGTTGAACAGCAGTACTATCAGAAGGTTTTCTCATTTCAGAGGATTCATTTATGTTGGGCCAAGAGAGACTGGAAAAAAGGGCCTAAGCATCTTTCTTCATTTGGTACTCAGGTAAAGTACAATGTAATCTTATTTCTGAGAGCCTTTTTTGGTGGAAGAAAGGGCTATAGATCCTGCTGAAAAACCCATGCCTTCAACATGGGCTTTTTAACTTAGAGGGAGTATATCTGCTTTAATGTATTTCTAATGTGATACATTAAGAAAAGCAGTTTCACAGGTGGCTGAGAAGTAATTAACATTTAGCTGCTGCAAAAACTTTTGTTAATAAAAGTTAGCTTAGAGGCATATCCAAAAGGAAGCAGGAGAACCATCAGTGCCGAGTTTACATCTCTGGCATATCATAACACATGATGAGGCAATAAATGTGTTTTGTAATGTCTTTCTTGTTTGATATTGATGTAATTTACTTTACAGCCTACTATTTTACAGTACTTAATATCAAATTGCATGTCAATATAGAGCAGCAAGATCTGAAAATGACATAATAAAATGTAAGTGGCTGTGAGTTGCATCATAAAGATGACACAAAATGATGTAAACCAAATGATATTTTAAAGTGGAATTACCCAATTTGCTAGAGATATTTACTAGAAATACTTTGTCTGCATTGATTATTCACAACCCAGACACTTCATAGTATAAATTATAGTATATAACAATATGTTTTCCAAACCAGAGACCTTGTGGTACTGCTGGCCTGTTTCTTGGAAGATTTTATTTTGTGTGATTGATTTTAAACAAGAAATAACCCCTGTTATTAACCACTTTAAAGAATTACAATGCAGAATAATCAAGGTTCTTTCTGATTTTCTTCTTTATTCGTATTCAGATGGGGGGAAAGTTTACTAAGAATCATCCTTCATTGCAAAGAAAACTGTTGCAAATTCCCCCCACTGCCCTACCCCCTCTTCCCTGCCCCCTTCCCTCCCCAAAAAGAAAAAACAAAACAAAAAAAAAGAAACAAAGAAATATTCAGAATGAAGAAAGAAGGATTTTAAGAATGGAAATTCAAAAATTTGACAGTTGTATGTGCGAAAGGGTGTTGAGTGAGAGTCATTAAACCTTGACTAGAATATAGTAGTCTGTATGAAAAGTTGTATTTTACTTAGCCATCAGTCTTGAGACAATTGTCAGTCCTGGCAGTATTTGTGGATAGAGCTTACACAGTTCCATTTTTCTCTGGTTATGCCTCCACAAAGCTTTCTTAATCAGTGGAAATTTCACATGTGGCACTGCTGCAATAAATTTGTGAAATGGTCAGTTAAATGAAGCCATTGTTTGTAAGCATTTGTAGTATGTCTTAAAGGTTTCTCAGTGAGGTTAAGAAGAAATTATAAAATGTCTGGAATTGTTGACTGGTACAAAAAAACTAAGCTGCAGTCTTTTATTTTCTGGACAGAGTATGTAAAGCTTCTAAATTATTAAAAGCTTGCTTTGTATTTCCCTTTAAATCTCCTGTTTTACATTTTGTTTTGTAAGAAATCTGCAATTGCTGTAGCCTCCAGCTGTAGTTTACTAAAATATTTTTCAGCTGGTAAATTGTTATGGGGTTTCTGAATGTAAGTTTGACAAGAAAAAAGTCTTCCATTTGTTAAGAAAGAAAACACACTTTTTGGAATAAAGTAGGTAGTACTTTTTGAATATACTATGTGACTGTAGATACATCTGTAGCATGTTACACTCCAAGGGTTTCATTCCACATCACGCTGGGGTTTTTTTATGATTGCAGATCTCACCAGGTTGCTTCTGTGGTGGCTATTTCTACCTGAAGATGCATTTAAGTTTTCAGCTTGTTCTACCAGTTTCAGCTTTTGCATCCTAAAAAGGTTCAGTATCTATGACAAAGGATGAAATTACACCTCATCAGGGTGATGTGCTGGTGAGTTTTCTTCATAATGTCAATGCTTTTCATTAAAAGCTAGGCTTCCTGCTACTGTGTTCTCTTTCTCCAGTGGTGGAAATGAAGCAATGCATATAAGAAGAGCAGAAGATACTTAAGCAGCTGAAAACATAGTCCTTTCTGTTCATACTTCTAATTTGTCTTTTGATTTCCTTCATAAGCAAAAGTGTATCTTGACTGAGGAAAATACAGAGGAGATATTAGAAATCAACTTAAATCTGAGAAGATAAAAAAATAGGGCAATCTTGTTTTCCTAAAGTCCACATTCATGTATTTCTGATGTTAACATGGTTCTTTTTAATCTTCAAGTAATAAGTCTCAGAAAACAACATTGTGCTGTAGAGACACTTTCAAAGTGTTATATTGTTATGCAGCAATATATAAAGTGCTTTTTATGGCATTATTTTATAAAGGTACCTTGATAGTTCTTCATAGCCAGTTTCTCAGAGTATCAAACTGTTGCTTTATTCAGTTGATAACACTTGATTTGTTCAATTTTGTTTAGCAAAGCTTATAGAAAAATAACGGAAAATTCCGATGCAAGAAAATAAAGGTAAATTGCTGAATATTAGAGAATCACGTTCTTCTGCCTCCAGCAGTAGTTGACAAGCTGGAGAGCTGTCCCATCCCCTAAATTAGATTGAGACTGTATTGATGCCTGATTACTGCTAATGAAGCATCTAAAATTTTTCACATAGGTTGGTGCTTCAGGCTACAAATGAAGGAAGGCTCAGTGTGCCTTAAGAGTCCTACAGACATATTATTAACTCCTTACATTATCAATTCATATTAGACAATCTTCTGAAGAGCTACGGGTCAGTATATATATATATATGCCCCATTACATCCTTGCAAACTAAATCACAGGCACAGATATTAAGTGCTGAGTAAATAAATAAAAGCACAACGTTACCATTTAGCTGTCTATTTTTCAGTTATATTCCTACTTGCATGTGTGTCTTGATTACCTAATAAATGATAAATCCATAGGATATTCCTGATTCTATACAACTTTGAAATGTGGTAAGTAATTAATTTATTTACAAGTGAAGTAGTTCTGCTAGCACACTCCAAACATTCAACAGCAAGTTATTGATTCAGCATAATCTCTATAAAAAAAGCCAACACTCAAAAATTCATGTCAGATTCTCTGTAATGCAACTTTTGTGAAAGAAATGCTCTCTGTATTGCATTGAAGCTGTCATTTAATTGCACACCAAGCCATTTCACAATCTTTTCCTGCAGCCTCACATATGTGTTGAATAGGAAATGCAAAAACATTGAAATAAGCTCAGGGGGCACTGTGTGTCTCCATGAAGATGATCAGGCATAGAAAGCAAACCTCTGTTGTCTTTGCCAAGATGGAAGGAGCTAGTTTAGTTATGCCTCCTCTTCATCCCTTCCAGGAGATACAAATGCCTTATAATTGACACAGCAGAAGAACAATGAGGGGGTGTAAAGTGTTTGTGGAGTAGCCTGGTCTCTGCCCACAGTGTTGAGCATGACCCTCTCTTCTGCAGCACTAGCAGAGCCATTCTTGCTGTGTCTGGCACCCAGGAAAGAAAGCCAGAGTGGTGGTGAGTCTCCTTGACAACTCATGTCCTTAAGTGTAGAGCAACCTCTGAACTTCTCAGAGCACTTGTCAGTCCTATTCTGTATCACTCTTCAGCTGCTTGAATGTAAAGCTGTAACAGGAAACCATGGGAAGCTTTAGATCACAGCTTGCAGTCAAGAATAGTTTGGTGAAACCCAAGTGTTATGAATTCAAGTATCTTAAGAGCTGGTGTGGCATGTGCTGTGTGATGTTACAAGTATTCTGAATATGAGCACATGCTGTCATTGCTTTAGTGCATGTTAGATATGTCATACCTTGCTACATGACTAAACAAACAAACCCATTTAAAGCAGACAAATTAGAACAGTACCTCTGACTGTACTTGTGTCAGTATATGTGAAACAGTCTATAGTCTGTGAAATGTACTGAGGCGGCCCTTTTAATTGATTAGATTTATTAATATTTGTGATCAGTATTGTTTTCTAGCATCCTCTAATGTGGAACGCGGTGTGCCTGGTATATTTTGCCTACAAATCTGACTTTCTTATTTATTAATGCAGAGCCTACGTGGGTCAGATTTGCCGCTGTATTGCTATACTCTGCTGCTCAAGCAAAGGTGTGTAATCAGAGAGTTTTAGATATCTCCTGGCAAAGCAGGAGCAGTACCTGGGGGCATGACAAATACCTCAAATACATTTCACCTGAAAACAAATGGTAGCCCTTTTGCGCCTGATCTAAGGGCTTGCAGTGCCATCAAGTTCGGCACTGGTGGAACCAGGGCAGGGCTGCTCTTTGCAGTGACTACAGATATATTCAGTATAGATTCACTGTGCTTTTCTGCTCCCCTGGATGCCCAGCTAAGCTATTAAGTAGTAATCTCTGGTTGATTGCCAGGTAGGACATAGTTTGTTACCTGGAGATCAATATCCTAGGCTGGAGGAGCAGTGCTAGTGGTTTAGCACTCCTGTGTGAACGCAATTAATTACACAGGTGAGCCCTGTGTTCAGACACATTTTTCATCCTTGATCTACCTAAGAACTTCCCTGCTAGGGATTATCCTCCCTCGTCACTGACTAATTTGACAACAGACTTTATCCGTGTCCTTTCAGATAGAGATGAGAGACGTGGAGCTATCTGTTGGCATTCTGAGTTTTGTAGTGTTTTGTTTGTTTTTTTTCTTTAAATGCCTTTATAGCGTAAACTCCATTATGAAGTACACAAAAGAAGCCCCCACTGCAAGTATTCTAATCAAAGGAGAACTCCCCTGGTGCTACTGAGGACAGAAATTGTGATGAGCTCAGTTCTGCTTTGAATTAGTAATTGACTTTTTCTAAAGAACACCTACTAGGAATCTTGAAGTTTTATGGCAAATGCTAAATAGCAGCTGTTTTCTAATTGAGTTCCCCATTCTATACTCCTCGCAAATATCTCTTTTGAATAATAAGCTGGAGACACTTCCAGTTAAAAGCAGTGCAGATCAGAGGAAACTATGTTAATGCAAGAAGATAGGCCTTCAGCTCAGAAAAGCCATGAAATTTATGGATGAATTTTAATAATTCTCTCTTTAAAGTTCTTTTATATATTGGTATTTCCATGACTTGTTTTATGGCATGAGAGGCTCATGTGCTGTTGTGAGCATCCTGTGATAAATAGCTGCTTATTGACACATAGAGAAAAAAAAGTAATTACAGCATTAATACAGAGTTTTACGTCATTAAATCACTATTTGGATCTAAGCATAACTTACATTTTAAAAATATAATTATCATTAGGGAATCATCATTGATGTTCATCTTGCTAATTCAAGAAAATTACTGGTAACAAGACTTTCTTCTGGAAGGAATCAGGCCCTTTATGCCACATTTTCAAGTGGACAACAGCTGCTGTGTATAGGCAAGTATACATGCACACTTCTTTGCCTGCATTTTTAATATATTTAATTTTATTTAGCCAGTTTCACTGGCTTGTGTGATCCAGTATAGAAATGCATACATGGTTCTTATTCTAGAATAAATGTATAGTGTTATTCTTTGGTGTTAATACTGTCTAGGTGTTTAAAAAACAAAGACAGAAAAAACCCTCAAAATGTTGGTGGGAATAATACTTAAAAAGATAGGAAAGAAATAGATTACAATTTTGAAGATGTTCTCTCTGAATAAATAATTTAACACTTTAAACAAGTGGCCTGATTTTCAGCCAATTTGGGTATCACGGTGTAGGTTTGGAAATGGAATTAAAAGTTTCATTAAGATTTTTGTGTAGGCCTAAAAAATATTTTGGGGGAAGACAAAGGTGGTTGCAGAGACGAGTACTCCTGAGTATTACATTTTGATCAGTGAATGATTTTGAGCCAGATGAAGCAGCCATGACATCCTGGATCAAGTTTAATCCACAAATGTTCCATACCAAATAGCTGGATTTAGGTTTCAACGTGCAAAAGACTTAACAAAAGAGAACCTTGATGCCATTATTGATGCACAGGCAAAACCTACACTTGCCTGAGATGGCTGGTTCCAGCAGTGACCAGCAGACAGGAACACTATGGAGACTGAAACACATTGTCTTTATGGATGGCCTGAATTCACCATGCCTGCAAGTGTGTTCTGCACTTGCCTCGGACAGCAACAGGACCCTTTGCTAAGGAGACAGTTCTCTCAGTGGTTTCTCATGTGGTTTGGCTGCAAGGGCGGGTGGGAGTGATTGGTTAAGCCAGACATGCAGGGCAGATTGGATAAATAGGCTTTGGCATGCAGGGCACTCAGTCCCTGTGGTGCATCAGCTACAGCATCACCCTATACCTAAATGGTGAGGAATGCTTCAGGACATGCACTGCACAGGCAGCTGGCCAGCACAGCTTTTGGGCTACTCCTACATTGCTATCTAATTATGACTGAAAACCATCTCCACTGAAGCATGTCTAGTTGGATGTTCAGTGAATGCAGCGTGATAAATTGCTGCTGGGTTAGAGGTCTGGTATCTTTAACATTTATCCACCTTGGTGTGAATGACTTTAAAAAGCACGTGGCAACTGGGGCTCTGATTTCAAAGGGGACTGCCTGCATGAACAAGGGATGGAGGACCTGCCTCTGTGTGAACTTTTGAGCAAGGAAGCATTTTGAATTAAATTGTCTTTTCCATCATCTAATTTTCTTGCCTTGGGAATTCAGATGTGAACTGACCCTAGTCCATTATGCTATACATAAATTCCTAACAGAATTTTGAAGTTCTTTCCACATTTAAAGAGGAGGTTCAAAAAAATATCCGGAAGGGATTCTGGAGAGATACATTTTGGAAATTAAAGGAAAAAGCAGGCAAGAGATTCAATATCCAAATGAATCTTGTACCAAGGAGGGCAATATTAACAGTGATTCAGAATAACAATCATGTCAAATTGTGCTAACGGGCAAGTCAGCCTCCCTGTGCAGTTACATACAGGTATGTATTTATTTATAGGTACGTATGTGCACTTTTACATGTATGCAGACAAGTGTAGAAACAAAATCTGTTGTCTTTTTTTGTTTTGTTACGGGAACATTACTATTTGAACCTTTTCTAGCTTATAAGGATATGAAACTTGCTAAATAGCTATTATCCCTATGCAGGTAGTGGCTTTTGCTTATGAGATCCTAACAATGATCCCCCCATCAGGTTTTACATAAACAAGTCATTGCACATTTTATAACAATTTCCAAAACGTAAATTATTTACATAGAGAAAGCTTATTGCTTAGCTGGGTGATTCCGGTGTCTTATAAATACTTTAGTAACAGGAATAAATAATTTGTGCGCATTTCTTTTTAAACCAGTTACTATGAAACCATTTAATATTCAGAGTAAATATATTTTAGGGATTGTTGGCATTTCTTGAATGTATGTAGGCTCATTTATTGCAGTGTCTATTCTCCTAGTTTTTAAAACTAGCAGACAGAAAGCCCCCAAACTAAACAGAAACATTTCACAACAATTAAGGCCTTAAGCTGCATTCATAAATTTGAGCACATTCTGGACCTCACCCAACTCATTAAAGGCTCAGCACAAGCTTAGGTACTGCTGAATTCAGTGAGAGTTAGTATGTGCTCAAGTGCTTTCCTGAACAAAAGCCTAAACTTTTTCGAGGCTTCTACAGCCTCTAAAAACCCTCCCTGAAGGCAGGTTTTATGCTGCAGACAGAACATGCTGCAAGTGCTATTGCAGACTTTCTCATCTTTGCTGGAAGCTCCTGCGTTCAGGGAACTTAAAGGAGGAGGGGAGGTGTGGAGTCACTCTCATATTTACCCTTTCACAGCTTTTCTCAGGTGCAAAGCCCTGTGTGCTCAAGGAGAGAGAGACCATCGGATGTCAGCAGATCTGGCAGAGAAGAACTTGCTGCTGTGTAGTTTTGCACTTCACATCATCTGTGCAGACCAGAATGACCAGGCACTCCTCCTCTCACAGTTCTGGGTGTGCTTGATCAATTAGAAAGAATCCCAGAACACATCTTGATCCTATGATAGTTACTATCCTTTTTCTCTGTTCTTCAAGCATGTATAATAACTCATTCCAGAGGAATTCAAGCTGGATTTGTAGTACTAAGTGGGAATTTAACTTGACTTAACAATCAGAAACTTAGCTGTTGACCTTTTGTCAGTGAATGTTAGTTTTTCAGCTTGAGTCTTTCCTACGTTTTCATAATATCCATGAGTTTTACCCTTCTTTTGTCTCTTTCATGCTTCTCCCAGCCTTTTCTGATTTTTTTTCTTTTGTATTTACAGTCTCTTCTAAATACTTCATTATACCTTTCTGTTTTCACCACTGGAAGATGCCTTGCAAAATTTAAGATAGAATATAAATACATCAAGTATGTTTAAAAGTTAATAAAAAGCAACACTCCCCCAATCCAAAACAAAAAACCCACCACTCTCCTCAAAATAAACCCCCAAACCCAACAACCTGAACCCACCTATTTGTATTACACCTGTCCCCTCCCCATCCTTTTTTTTTTTTTTACTCCCCTCATTTGTTTTCCTACTATGCCAACAGAGCATTTGGCTAAATCTACTTCTTGTTCTGAAATAAGAAGAAAAGATAGAGTTCTCTTTCTTTGAAGAAGTGATTGGACTAATATTCTTCCAAAAACAGTGTTTGAAACATTAAAGTCAAAGTAGTGTAGGAACAGCTGATCTGTATCCATATTCTCACAGTTATAAACTGACAAAATAACCAACTCATCTATACACGCTGATGCCTTGGGGCATGTTGGCACACAGATAATTAGGAAGTTATTTTCTGAGAGAAGGTCACTCTGTTTTATGTAGCCTGAATATGCCAGACATTAGGACTGCCAGTGATTTAGCTAAAGGCATGAGCCAATGATCTGCTGGCTGAGAGGGCTCATCATTGTTATGAATTCAACACTGTGATGAGTTGTTAGGACAATTAGGGTGATGATATGCTCCTTCACAAGTGGGTAGAGAAATCATTCTGAAAAGGGAAATTGATGAAATCATTAAAGTGAACGTAAACTTGAACTGGGTTTGTAAATCCAAGAGGAATTTCCAGTGCAGAATTGCTGGATTGGCCTATTACATTGTACATCACTCATAAATGCTTAATAAAATCACCTTTTGATCATTAACTCAACTATTCTTACATATTAAGTGTAGCTGATTCTTTGCTTTACTCACTTGACTTTTGACCTCAAATTACTTAATGTGCATCTGAGGAAAACGTAGTGAGGGCTTGAAGGCACAGTATGCTTTAATTAAGATTAAGATGGTTTAATGGTAGTTTCCTACCTGATTATCTTTTTTTTAGAGGCTATATTGTAAAAAGAATGAAAGACAAACGAAGGTTAGTAGAAATAACTCTAATATACTAAATAAATAAAATGTTTCCATTTTAAATTGGAATCTTCCATATATATAATTTCTATATGGAATATTTAAATTTTTTTAAGATTAAGCCCTGTCTTGTTTTATAGTACCATTAAAAAATTCGAGGTCTGATTTCCATTTAAGGAAAAATTTACTTGTAATATCAATGCAAAATACTGCAGCATCTCAAAAAAAACCCCAACAACAACAACAAAAAAACAAAAAAAGAAAAACAAAAAAGAAAACCAATAAAACTATAACAATAAATTTCCTTCATAGTTACACAGTGAAACAAAAAAAGGAGTATTTAGAAATAGTTTACCTATGAAATCCAGTGATTTCATGTACTCATGGAAGAAGTTGTTTTGTTAGCCTAATTGCTCATGGGCATTCATATTGAATGTGTTTGCTAAATATTAAGTTCTTCTTGAACAAAATGAGGGACTTTTAGGGGCTGTACTGATCTGCTGGATAGTTCAAGGTACAGTGATATGCTATGCATGGTTTATGATTTATTAACTGGCTATCTACTGGCTTATCTAGTTTGGCTTCTGAGAGGCAAATTCTGTAATCTGAGGCTAATATTAATGTCCAGTTAAAAATTTCACCAAGATCCTGTCAAATAACTCTTGAGATGTGGATGTGGTGGTCTTTGTGCTATAAGAAACAACAAGTGTCACTGAAATTATATGTTAGAAAGTGCTGCTCTTTTTCAAGAAGTTTGGTAAGAAACTTGTCTACTCAAGGGACAACTGAAATAACAAAGAGTCGTGTCAGGGTGCAGGAGACAATAGCCCTTCTGTAGTTAGCTCAAGCATTTCAGGAAATGTCTGCTGACTGTCGTGTTTAGAGCAGGGGTAGTCTTTTTCTTTGATTTATGGAATGCAAAGGACTGTCCTAGACTATGATATTAAACACTACATTAATGTACAGGAGATAATAATTAGGAATTGTAAAAGCAATCAAAATGTAGCCTATACACTTGAGAGCTTATGTCAGAGACAGTTGCCTTGGTCCAGACAGATGCTTTTGAAACTTGGTCTGTCTTCCAAATATTATATAAATTATTGACATTAAACTCATGAAAGAAAAATATTATTCTGGTAGATGTGGCATTGCTAACTTTTCCTAAACCTCGGATTTTGTGAATGGTATTTATAATTCTATTTATCAGAGCTGCCTATTTTTACCTCATAATACACAGAGGCACATTGGTTTATTAACAGTTCTTTTCAAAGATGATGGCCTTTACTTACTGTGAAGAAAGTTAAGAAACTCGGTTTTCCATAGTCTTCCTCAGGTGAGCTATGAAAGGAAATATTTTCTCCCAGTATTACAGCTTCTACTGGTTATGTCTTTATTTATCCAGTTGTGACCTTACAAACAGCAGTATTTTTCCTTTTGATTATGAAGACAGATTGCTGTAGATCTCCTTTTGGGCATTATAGCAAATACAAAATGCAGCAGTGTCTCAGCTTCTGGCTTGGAACAGTTGTGACCATGATATGTTTGCTCTGTTTGCTGTAAATAGGTCTTTTTATAAAGAAATTGGTGACATGATGAATAACTGTCAGATTTATTTTTTTTAAAGTGACAGAATCACAGAATGGTAGGGGTTGGAATGAACCTCTGGAGATCATCTAGTCCAAACCCCCTGCTAAAGCAGGTTCTCCTAGAGCAGGTTGCACAGGAATGTGTCCAGGTGGGTTTTGAAAGTCTCCAGAGAAGACGACTCCACAACCTCTCTGTGCAGGATGTTCCACTGCTCTGTCACCCTCATAGCAAAGAAGTTTTTCCTCATGTTCAGATGGAACTTGCCATGTTCCAGTTTGTTTCCATTGCCTCTTGTTCTATCACTAAGCACCACAGAAAAGAGACTGGCCTCATCCTCTTAACACCCACCCTTTAGATATTTATAAGCATTGATAAGATCCCCTCTCAGTCTTCTCCAGACTAAACAGCCCCAGGTGTCTCAGCCATTCCTCATAAAATAGATGCTTCAGTCCTCTAATCATCTTTGTAGCTCTCCATTGGACTCCCTGTCATTCTTGAACCGGGGAGCCCAGAACTGGACACAACACTCCAGATGTAGCCTCACTAAGGCAGAGTAAAGGTGGAGGAGAACCTCCCTCGACATGCTGGCAACAGTTTTCTTAGGTCACCCCAGGAAGCCATTGGCCTTCTTGGCCGCAAGGGAACATTGCTGATTCATGATTAACTTACTGTCCACTCCAGAGGACTCCAAGGTCATCTCTGAAAAGCTGCTTTCCAGCAGGTAGCCCCTAACCTATATTGGTGCATGGGGTTATTCCTCCTCAGGTGCAGGACCTTACACTTGCCCTTGCTGAACTTCATTGGTTTCCTCTCTGCCCAACTCTCCAGCCTGTCCAGGTCTCATTGAATGGCAGCACAGTGTTCTGGCGTGTCAGCCACTCCTCCCAGTTTTGTATCATGAACAAGTTCTATACTCTATCCCTTCATCCAGGTCATTGATGCACATGTTGAAAGAGACAGGACCCAGTACTGACTCCTGGAGAACACTGCTGGCTACAGGCCTCCAACTAGACTCTGCACTGCTGATCACAACCCTCAGAGCTCTCTTTTTCAGACAGTTTTCAATCCACCTCACTGTCCATTCTTCTAATCCACACATCCTAAGCTTACCTATGAGGATGTTATGGGAGGCAGTGTCAGAAGCCTTGTTAGAGTCAAGGTAGACAACATCTACTGGTCTCCCCTCATCTACCTAGCTATTCATACCATCATAGAAGGCTATCAGATTGGTCAAGCATAATTTCCATTTGGTGAATCTATGCTGACTACTCTTGATAATCTTCTTTTCATCCACATGCTTACAGGTGACCTCCAGGATGAGCTGTTCCACCACCTTTCCAAGGATGGAGGTGAGGCTGACTAGCTATTTTTCTAGGTCCTCCTTCTTGCAGTTTTTGAAGACTGGAGTGACATTGCCTTTCCTCCAGTCCTCAGGCACCTCTCCTGTTAAGTCGTTGATAAGTAGGAGAGGTTACATTTTAAACTCTTTATGAAAGTTTACCTGCCTCATTCTTGTGCTTTTTCATGTCCTTCATAAAAACATTCAGTGAGTAAATCAAAAAGCTAGAAGTAGGCAGCTGAGTGCATCCATTGTTGGTGAAGGATGGTTATTAGCATTGTAGCAAAGCCTCTGTGGATATTTTGTTTTTTTAATTAAGCTGTGCTTGCTGGTAGGATTTGCATGAAGAACAATATTTGGGAGATCACCCAACATGAGCGGCTTAGAAGTCATAGGTTTGGTTAGAGTGATGGATGAGACTGGTCAACAAAGCTACTGGCACAAATATGTGAAAATGGAGAGCTTCTTCATTCCTGGCATCAGGTACAAGAGTACTGATAGTGAGCAGCATAGCTATAACATGTAGCAAGTTATCTGGGCTGGGGAAATCCTCCAGGACAGGAGCCAGATAAGCCCAGATTCTTTTCTCACCCTCAGGCAGGGAAGCAGAGGAGCCTGAGCAGAGACCTGTCCAGCTCTGCACTTCTTGCCTGAGCTCATTCCCTTCTCTGAGCAGCAAACTCACTGAATCCAGGGTAGTGTTTGATACAGAGATGACATAAAAGAGAGTGGTTCGGTTGAAAGGGTTAAATGCCACTGCTTCTTGGAAGGGGAGTAGCAGTGTGTGCTGGCATTTTCAGCACAATGGTGTGGCCAAGTAAGGAGGGAAGGGGTGGAAGGAAGGATGCCAGGATAATTTAGAAAGCTGGTCTAAAGCCCTGGTCTAAATTTACCTATAATGATTATTAGGGATTTATAGTGTTAGCATTTAACCAATATGATCATTTTACAGAAATTTTAAATCTATCTTTAGTTAATCTTTTTTTTTGAAAGGTTAGCTTTAATAGTGCATGTATTTAAATAGCTCCAACTTTTCTGGACTCAGAGTGCTATATTTAGTACATTTGAGAGTATTACTTTTGGTATTTTATTTGACTTATGTGCAGACCTGAATGGACCTCAGGGATGCCCTTATCCTTCTGTGATGTTTTGAAAGATTGGCCTTAGATTTCAGTGCCTATAGATTTGATCAATTATTTCCATTTTACAGTGCTAGTATTACATATATATTTCCCAGTTCACGTGTGCTAAATTCGTTATTGATCTTTAGAGTAATGCAAACAGTATGCATTTATTTACATTTATATGTATGCATGAGAAGGTAATTAATTTACTTGTTATTGAATTGTTTTCTTTTTTGTTCTGTCAGAATGTTCAGCATTACGTTTTGTTATTTATGCAGTAATTTTAGGATGAAAGTTATAAAACCAGAATGTTAGTAAGCTTATTTTTGCTGTCTTAGTAAACCTTTTTGTAAGGTAGATGTCTTAAATGATAGTCTCTGCACCTGTCTTTTTTTACAGGGGATTGTAAAATAAAACATATTTTTTAGAAGTACAAAGCATAAAAGAATTTACTTCAGCATTCTTGACATCAGCGTAAAGCCTCTGCAATAGGTCAGGATTCAAAATGATGAGGTATCAATCTGTTTCTCAGGTAGAGAAAAAAAAATCAAGAAAAAAATCCCCCAAATTCAAAGCCAAACTTCTCAAGCCATTTGTGTGTGCTAACGTCTGAGTGGTTGGAGTTACAGATGTTACTAAACTGTGGAGATAATCAAGATTCCAAATGAGTTTCTGCTGTCTCATAGACCATATGTACGTGTGTACTTGCTCTTGGACATGCATTTAGATGGTTTGCTCATTCATGAGCCAAGTTCTAGACAAGCAAAAGAAAGCCTCTCTGCCCTGTTCCTCCTGACAGCCTGTCTGGTGTCTGGAGGGATAGACGTGCATACTGTGTACAAAGATTGTGTTTATATCTTGTTGTTTTATATTCCAGCACCGCATAGAAGCAGACAGAAAGGTTAATTTTGTATCACATGACCTTTTTTCTTTTATTTTTTTCTGCTATTATTTTTGCATAGATGTACATATATCTATGTTTGGTTTTTTACATACAAGATGAGTTTGGTATGAAACTCAAAAATTTGTAGTATCTTTTGCATAATTTTCAGTGGGTGTTGCCAGAAATGGCAATCTTATTTGTAAACACAGAAGAAACAGATTAGTTTTCATACAGAGTTGCATAGAAATGAACAAAATGAGCTACTGTGTATGGCTATTAAAATGCAATAGATTACTCATAAGAGTCTGTATTTTCAGTAGCTCATTTAAGATGTGGGGGATATATTGTGCCATAGTTTATATAGCAGCATGTGTAATAGCTGTGATTCCTCTTGCTATGATTGTTTACATTCCTTTTAAGTCTGAAAGGTCTGTTTCGTGATTGCCTGAATATCTACTTGTATCCAGTAAAATCTGATTTTTGTTAAATGTAATGGCACACTCTCATTCTAACACAGATTTCTAAGCATTTTGCAAAGGAAATATAGTTCCCCTTATCTTTATGCTCATTTTACAAAGATATTTTAATTAGGAAGGGAAGTATTTCTTTGAAGTTCTGGATTTAAACTCTGAAAATAGAACAGAATCACTTATGCCCTTTAAAATAATTCCAATGTCCAATATTTGTTTTTACTCAAATCATTGATTTCAAACCAGAAAGTAAATAAAAGCGAATATTTAGAAATTTGGGTAAGTATATACACTTTTATGTTAGGATGATAGATCCTTAAGAAATGTGGTATAAATTTGCTAGATGAGAAATGCATTCAATCATTTGACATTTAGAAGTGATTATTTAATTTCAAAGCATTTACAGTGCAATTTGTGACAATCATAATAAATTATATCACATAGGCAATTCATTTTTTAATTACAAAGTATTGTGAAGAGGAGTACATTAAATTAACACTTGTTTCATTTTCATGTCTGTTACAAAAGGAAAAAACCAACTTTGTAATAAGTGACATGTTATAATGAATTCTTTTTATATTCAGAAGAAGGATTTTACTGTCTTTTGATAAAGAAGTAGTATATAATTTAATAGTTTGGGTTTTTTTTCTGTAACTTAGTAGAGAGCTACCAGAGGTCAGTGTTTGACAGAGCCATTCAGCCAGTTATGGGTAGGGATCTGGCTTTAACTCCTCTGCCTGCAGAATCTCAGTGTTGGTGATAGAGATGGTTTCTCTCCCCACTGCTGATGGTTTTGGGAACATGACCAGAATGCAAAAGCTGAAGTGTGCATCTTCAGACAGTTTGAAACCTAGGTTTCCTAGAAACTAAGGCCAAAACCGTGGCTTGCACTGAGCAAGACACTGAGGTAGCAAGAAAGCATCCCTGTGAGGCAGGTGAAAGAGATATTTGTATCATAGCTACCTCCTCACTTCTTTCAGAACTCAAATAGTCTTCACTGCTCTCTCTCCTCTCTTGCTGTGTGCTCTTTAGGTAGGATTTAACACCTTGGATTCAGGCAGATCCTCTTGTGTGTGTTGTCATCTTGCTGTTCACCACTGAGGCCCCCCAGTTCTGCAAGGCAACTCTACCTTAATGGAAGAGACAGTTGAGCCTGTCCCTTAAACAAGGCAGAACTGTTTCATCTCCCCGAAAACAAATTCTGTGTACCTTTAATACATAGACTGTTTATATGGCTCCATTTGTGCCTCAGAAAACTATTCTTTGGGAAGCTTGAGTTTCAACCTTTTTGCCCCTCCGTTATCCATACACCTGGAACACAGGACAGTACTCCACAGGTTTTGTGACTATGCATGCACTAAGCAGGCCTGTAGAAAAGCGCAGGACAATCGTTAACCTGGAATACAGAGGTCCGAGACAGCATTCTCCTTACTCACCCTTGCCACACGTGTCTACCATTGCCTTTGAGTCCATTTCAGTGCAGACCACTGCCAAGGCAGAGATGCCTGCTCAGATTAGGTCACCCATGTCTTCCCCTGTGGGGCTACCCAGTCTCCTCTGAAATCCCTATGTGGATTTTCTTGGGAGAGAACTGACAGCGAGTATGTTGCATCTTATAGTTCCTGTGCTTTGGGCATGCCCTCCATCCCTGCCAACTTCAGTCTGAGCTTTAGGGATCTTGAGAAAACAAAAGCAGACCCTAAGGGCAAACATGAAGCGCTCAATAGTAGATGTTTGTTCCGAACAGCCACATCAATGACATCTAGCCTCTTCAGAAAGCTCTCCTCTGAGCTTAGTTGCTTTATGCATCTAAATCTCCATCAACTAGCCCTCCATTATGCAGGTTTCACCTCAGTTTACTTGGAAAATAAAACCAAATACCATATGTATTGTACCAATGAGTAATGGCTTGAGATATTGCTTCTCTATTCATGCCTAATGACTTAAATAGCACATTTGCTAAGCTGTAGCTGGCATCTTTGTTTTTTATGTCTTTTCCCTTCCCTCTCACCACCTTTTGCTGTGAGAAGGTTGAGGCTGACAAGCAAGGCATTACCAGTGCTCAGTTATGTGCCAGGGTTCAGAGTGACAAATAATGCATCTTAAAAACATGTAGGTGAGCAAAGTAACATGTGCTTCCAGAATGAAAACCCTTCCTGAAAGGCTGGCTGACAAATCCAATATGTGTGGCAAACAGCTCATAACTGCTCCTGTGGGTTGCAAAAAAGTTTCTTTCTTCACATCCTGTCATTAGTAAGTGGAAGAATTCAGGTAGTTCTCTTTCTTTCTTTCTTTTCTTTCTTTTCTTTCTTTTCTTTCTTTTCTTTCTTTTCTTTCTTTTCTTTCTTTTCTTTCTTTTCT
>WUAM01000407.1:1718878-1741507 GCA_024336885.1 Actenoides hombroni | reverse complement strand
CTTTCTTTTCTTTCTTTTCTTTCTTTTCTTTCTTTTCTTTCTTTTCTTTCTTTTCTTTCTTTTCTTTCTTTCTCTTTTCCTGCAGTCCTTCTGTCTCTTTCCATTTGAGATGAAGAGCACCTCCCCTGCTCATATCCTATCTCCTTTATGATGTGAATTGAAAAGAGGGTGAGCGAGTGAAGAGATCATGACAGCTCCTCACTACCCAGCCTTGGAAGATGAGAGGACATGAAGAATCTGGTGACAGCTGAGAACGAGAAGATAAAATTGCTATATGGAGCTAATGGTAAGGACAGATGTCAGGACTGTACTGATATGGGAGTTGTGCAGTGCAGGGAACTGCCTAATAATCTAGGACTTCTACTTTTTCTAAGCCCTACTAAGTGCTTAGTTGTAGCTGGAGTCACTGGGTTTGAAGAATGTGCTTAGGAAATAATGCTTGTCAGGACAAAATCTAAATATTTTTATTTTCTTTCTTGTAATTAAAGAAAATGAAAAGGCCATATTTTGTACTCACATCAAGTGTGGTGCTGGAATTGTTTTATTGCCAATGAAGAAGGGCAACTTCAGGCTTTTTCCTTGGATACCCCTAAGCGACCCACTAATTGGCAATTATGTGTATTTGTGTGACTTCAGTCAGTTACCTTGGATTGATGAAATCATCTGGTTGTTTTTCTTCTGTGACATATTTGATGGCTACAGTTTTGATACCTTTTATCTCTAAAATTATTTATATTTTAGGGGTAGATTCTGACTTTAAGTTCTGTTGAGTATATCTTAAAGACTTCTGCACTCATAACAGATGAAAATATATAATGAAGATGGATGTTATGGATTAACAAGGATAACTGTAGGAGAAGAAAATCTACCTAATAATGTGAAGGATGTGAAAAAAATTGGAGCTGCTCTGACTTCCTCCATTAGTACTAGACTCTAGCAAGAAAAAATACCAACAAAGTAGGGCTAGAGAAAAATGGTGAGGCTTGTGATGATATGCACCAGTTGGACCATTCCGACACTACCATTTGAATATGTCATTGTGAAAGAGTGTTGCCAATTCCAGTGTATGTGTGTGGACAACTTTTATGAATTTTCTGAAACAAAATAGGAATAACTAGTTCTGTTGCTCTGATGATGTATTTTCTTTTTCTAGGAATCCACTTGGTGTCACCTGCTCTATTTTTTTCAGTGTATAACATCTTGAGAGGGAGAGGTGCACTCAAAGTGTATTTTTCAAGAGATCAGTAATTTATTGCCTGAATTTTACATAAAACATATTGGTGTGTCACGTAGGCGGAAGTATTTATATATATATATATTCATTGAGGCAGAATGTTTAAAACTGAAAATAAATACCATATAATTTAATTAAGAATCATAAAACATAACACTAAACAAAATGCTTTGTAAATGCTGCAGGAAATGGAAAGTGGCCAAATTTTTGTAAATTTATACATGGCCTGTAGTCTATGTTAGACAAAATTCCTCTGAAGTTACTGGGAATTCTGACAAACTAGAATTATGTGGGAAAAATTCTGTCAATTTTGAACTTAATAGAAAAGTCATATTTGCTAGAACAGCACCAACATTTAGTCACAGAATTCAGACAAAAGATAGGCAAAGGATTTAACCTGCAGTTAACCTGATGGCTCAAATTTTATAGAAATAGAGGTGTATTTTAGATACACATCTTAGAAGATGTGGATGAGAGAGAAACATGACAAAATCATGCCACTGTCATGAGCACTTTTAGTTCTGACTGTATGTACATGGCTTGTCAAAACATTTAAGTTTGTAGTTGGTCCTTCACCTTTCTATTGGACAGTCTTGTGGATGATGCTTTGAAGGAAGTGGTTAAGTAAAGACTGTGATGAACTATAGATTTATACTTCATGAGCTATATTTAGTGTCTATCCTTCCATTGAAAAGAAATTTCCTGCTGCTGGGGGTTTCTGACTTACAGAGTAGCAAGATTTGGCATACGTTGGTGCGGGCTGTGAGAACAATGGATATATATTACTGTGAATCCATCACCAATTTCTTTAATGAAGGCTTGATGACTGCATAGTATGAGGAGAAGATTATTAAACTGCAGTGACATAGATACAAGTGTAATCATAACTGGCGTAAGCTGCATTCTTTAGAAGATGATGACTCTCTAATTAAAATAATGCCCCAATGTAAAGCAGAGGCATAATCTCCCCGGCCATTCACTGAAAGGGAAGGTGTGACCTAGAGGTCACTTGCTATTCATATAGCTAAAAAATTTTAAACAAAAATACTGACCTTATAAGATTTAAAGGATTAATGACACTTGGTGGTGAATATGGTGTAACTCTTTGCAGTTCTAATAAAACTCTATTGCTGGGGGTTCTGTGATGCTAACTGATAAGAAATCAAAAACTAGTTACTGATTTTCAAGTAAAAGAATCAATGTATCCACTTGTGTGAAATGGATACTGTTTCATCGATGCTGATAAGTATGCTTAATCACCTAAAGGGCTGGCCTGGGAAGCATAATCCTTTTTTGGTGGTGGTTGAATAGTTTACAGACCCAGAATTTTCCATGGTGGATCAGCTATTCAGAATATTCCCGCTCACCCCATGTAGCGCTTTGGATCTTTGGTTTTGTTGAGATATGTACCAAAATGAGAAGAAAATAATTTTAAAAGGCAATTAGACCCTTTTAGCAGGCAAAACACAGCACACTTCCCTCAGGCTGACTGCTCGAGCCGGCTGTTCCCCATAACACATTCAGTCACAGAATCTGTCCGTACTCAGACATTGTCTCTCACTCAAAGACACTCTTACACCTTGCCATCTGTCATGTGCTGCCTGTTCCCATGGTAAAAATGGTTCCCCCAGTTTTGTCAGATTTGACAGTTATTTCTCCTGAGATTGGTGATGGAGTAAGCTTCAGAACAGTGTTCCTTTTCCCACTTCTTCTCTTGGATTGATCATGTCTCACTTTCATATATAGTTCTAAGTGACTTTTGTGGGTCTTCTAAGGGATGAAGACTAATACAGGAAAAAGCTGTGCTTGAACCTTGTCGATAGGTAACAGTGTAGTAGAAAGGCTTTGCCTTATACTTCCTACATTCTATCAGACTTTCAGTACAGTCATTTGTCTTCAGTAGAAAACTATATAGAATAATTGGACACTGTATAAATTTTCAGAAATATGTAGCAATTATGATGGAGGAAGAGAGATTGAGAGGGTGAGAAATAAAGAACTGTCTGCAAAGGTAATAAATAGCAGGGGGGTATTGTATATGGACAACATACTCTTTCATGAGGAACAAGGAAATTACAACATTGTCATATACATATTTCACTTGGATCTGAGAGCTACAACACATAAATACTAAGCTGACAGCTCACACTTCTCTTTTCCCAATCAAATAGGAACTTATAAATACTAATCCTGTATTTGTTCCAGTAGAATAGCAAAAGGAGATATGTTAACACAAATTAGCAACTTCAGTGAGTTCTGAAATATTTTTGACATGTTCCTTTGTCACTGTAATGCTAATTTTATGTTCAATCTTCATCTCATTTCCCAGATCATCAGTGTTTGCATTTGGGAGTAAAATAGCTAAGTGTCTCAGCAAACATCAGTGACACATCGACGATCTGAAGCTCCATGTGCACCACAGCTGCAGCACAGCTTCAGTGAACACCATGGATGGAAGAGACTTAGGTGTGCCAAAGATGATGCCAGTTCATCTGTGCATAATCTGGATTTTCATGACCCCAGTTCATTCCACTAGCAGTATATACTGAAGTCTCCACCACTCCTATCAGCCAGACATTTCAGGTGCCTTGGCCTTTTTTGTGGATGAGGATTCTTCACCATAAAAATGTCCAGAATGAATAGCTAAATTAAAAAGGTGTGCATTCAGAGATTGATTCACTAACTGAGTGAATGGCAAAGTTAGAAGCATCCTGATACAGCAGATGGCTGTTTAACTGCTGCAATCCTAGGTAGGACAGCTAAGATAAAAGATTTTGGTGCATTCACAGAAGGCCTGATAAGGCAGGGAAACGTACTTTGTATCTGTGGTAATTATAGCATATCTGTAGTACAGTGGGTACACTGCCTTTATCCAGACTGTCACGCACGCGTAACTTTAATTGCATTGTAATGATTTGTGTTAGTTGAAGAGCTTGCTTGGTGTGGTATGAAAAATAAATCCCCTGGTGGTTTGAAAATATGGGCCTTGCTGGCTTGAGCCTCTGTTAATGATCTGAGAAATATCTGCAAATCTAAAGCAAATATATGAAGCCTGCAGGCTTTCCACAATAGTTTGGGGAGTACATGTTTTCAGAAGCCTACTGAATACAGTTATAGACTGTGTGTGTTTGTCTGTACTTTCCATATAGGTGGGGTTGTCAATATTGTGCTTGATGTTACTGTGCAGATGCTTTTAGCATATGCTAGTCAAACAAGCCATCAGGAAAATAATTTTCTAAGATGGAGCCTTTTGTCAGAGAATTGTTTTATATGAAGTTACTGTTATGCCTTGTGACTACGCAGTTCTCTCAACTAAGAGAAATGCATCGAATGTTCAGGGCCAGGAAGGGACATTGTGGTTTCACAGGAAAACAGTAGCCTTTAGGAATAATTGTCTTTTTGCACTTGTGGAAAATAATCTAGGTTTTCTTATGTGTGTCTAGGAATTTACATGTAGGTCTCCTTCTGAAGAAGCTCATCTGTGCTCTGTTAGCTCGTATAGGAGCAGAGCAAATATTCTGGGAATTACCATTTTTGAGTCTGGATGTTCTAGAAAGTGGAAAGAATGCTACAACGTGTGTCTTTTCTGTGTGAAAGCACCAGAGGTTCAGATCTTCTAATTAAAGCCTTCATACTTGCTTTCCTTAGCTTGCACAGTTTATCACAAAGCCCAAAATTTTCTAGCAGGATTTGCGATCCTAAATGTGACAGAAGGCAAATTGTAGCTCGTGGATCTGGTACTTCAGCTGTTGTATTTTGATGTAACCCTGCAGGAACTCTGTGAAATCTCGCTGGTTCACAGCAACTGGTGCTTTTAAGGTGGTAGTCACTGCAATATGTAGTTACGTGCTTGTGTCATTTTATAGGCTTGTCAAGAAGGCATTTCTAGTAGCATCACAAATTTGGCAGAGAAACTTGACAGGATGTCAGTGCATCTAAGAGAATATTTAGAAATGTTCATGTTCATCATTTTGTACTAATTCAGGCATGCAATGCTTGACTTGTTTGTGTGATTAACTGTTGTTAAGACTTTGTGCTATAACAGAATCAAATGCTTAGTAAACTTTTTTGACTGAAGAAGGGGATTGCTCCTATTAGAAGGCAATGTGAATAAATAGTAGAAACAAGATTAATGCTTCACCATAATCCGCAGTTATTAACAAAAGTAAAAAAGCTGTAGAGAATTGGAGCATTAATGTTTTTTTCACTTCAGAAAGACTACAATTTTCTCAATGCCTTTTCTTGACAGGTTACTGTCCTTTTGTGGAAATCCTGTTGTTGGAGCTTATTTTTGTCTGTATTGCACTGCCATTGCTGCGAGGTGACCTTTTTGCTATTTGGAACGACAGTCCAATATTGCCCTGTGCTAAGGACTCCTTAATGGAGATGAGAAACCTTCCTCCAGAAGACTCCTGTATCCACAGGCAGTCACACAAGGCAAACTCTGCAAGGGGAGAATATATAGTGTTGAGAAAGACTGTGCAGCTGTAACATTTAATTTCAGATTTTGTGGGCTGCTCATAACTTTTTGGCAGTCATAGGCAAAGCTGTCTCATATCAATAAAGCTCCTAAAGTAGACTCAGATCTGTGGGAGACAAAAGTGATGTGCAAGTAATCTTTCTCTGTCTTTTTGTGTGACTTGCCTTTGGTGGGCACCTCTCTGATTTATGATTAGTTATTTCTGGGAAAAAATCTTTTTATGAATTAATATTTCATCTGCTGGGGAGCCTTAACAAGTTACCTCAACAGCTAACTTCCTCAGACCTATTTCTAGTACTTGTTCTGAGTCTTTGGTTAGTTTTTAAATCAGATCCTACTGAGGGATCTGCTTGACTAACCCAAGAGAGATTTCTTTCCCTTTGAAAAATTGATAAAAAATTATACTAAATTCAGTTCACTGCTTTTACCATGGAAGCCTCTGAAAATCAAAGCTCTTTTCTTCGTGTATTTTTATGTCAGAGCCTTATCTTTTCTTTGAGTTATTCAAGTTAATGGCTATAAGATCTTTGTTGTTTTCCACTATTGCAGCCTACTAAGAATAATTTTACAGTTTAAAGACTATTTGTTTGGGTTTTCTTTTCATGCATGGTATCATTCTTTATTATATCTTGTTAAGTCCTGGAAAAGCATCTAAAAAAGTCCTGTGAGGTATTTTAGTGATGTAAGTGACAGTTTTGGCCTTATGTCTCATTATCTGAAAGACATCATCTCCAGCAGCATAGATATATCTCATCCTGCCAAGGCCCAATGTAGAACATAATGTGTGAAAGAGACTCAAAGTGAGGGAAATGGATCTCTTTCTTGCTTAAAATGCTATGAATTTCATCCCTTTAGGGTAGATGACTGTATTTCATAATTCCAGTTCTGGGGATGATAAATAATTTTTAGCCAGTGAAGTGACAGGACAGTACATCTGTGTAAAAAGTGAATCATTTAGGGAATAAAAATAAGCAAGATCACTTCAAATTAAGTGTATGAGCCCATAGCCTGAGTTATTTGTTCGATATTCAGATGGTAAAGTACAAAGCTCCCTTTCTGCTAGTTCTATGGCCAGAGATGCTAGAAAATGTTGTCTCATGGTTTGAAACTGTTTGGATATGGCTCTGAAACAGAGATGGTAGAAGTTTTGCTATCCTGCTTTCACCTTCTGGGGTGTCAGCAGCATCTTTCAGAGCCAGAAGCCTAGAAGTTGGAGGGTCTAAGGGCAGCCCTGTGACATGTGTGACATGGTGCTGAGGACATGAGGACCTCTGCATGAAGCTCACCCAGAGATCCTGCTGGCTGCAGGATCCCCAGCCCCAGCTTGGATGGGCGAGGAGGGTCTGCAGGCACCTGGCGATTGTGGTACTGCCTGAAATCTGACCAGTAAAACTGATGTTCTGTTGTTAGGGCTAACGGTGATAAGAATATGTATTTGATAACATAGATGGAGTCACTGGAAGCTTACAGAGGTGGTTGTTTTGTTTTCGTGGCGGGTAGGGCTTTTAAAATAGATATTAATTAGAAATGAATCAAATTTGGTAGTAAAGTTTAAATTTAAATTTTTCTTTCTGAGCAGGTCTTTAGAGTGACCTGAATTCCAATTAAAGAGAGCCCTGCTATGTCTTCGAATGCCTGGAGAGGTCGCAAAGGGAGAGTGACTGCAGGTTATTGATTTTCAGGGCCTAAAAAACACGCAGTAACTATTATCTGTAGTTAACAGATCCACAGAACTGATGCTGATTAATTTCCTTATCTGAAAGCCATTCCTTTTCATACTGTAAATGATATCTAATGGTCCCTGAAGGGGTCTATAGTTTATAGATTTTATAAGTGAATGAGAAAATGAAAGCATTGTTTTCTTGCCTTTTTGTGCTGCTGTTAAGTTATCCACAGAATGGTCCATTTTAATACAATTTATGCTTTTACCAGCATTTTAGCATTTCACTGTAGAAGGAAAAAAAAAAAGCTTTTTGTCATTCATATTGAAAAAAAGCTTAAGCCTTAATCCACTCAGAGTCAGTAACTGTTATTTGATCTTAAAGGATGGCACTCATAAACTACAGAAGGCAAGGACTGAAATATTCTTTATGGTGTATGTGTATATATGTACAGTGCAGCTCATATTTATTGCAGGGACCATTGTTATGCAGAGCCATTATCGTGGATATTCGTGGTACTGTAACAAGCAGTATCTCTGAATTTTATATCAACTCTATGAGCCTGAATGAAGTAACTATATCTTTTCATTATATTCCACTTTTCCTCCTATTTAAAGCAACCCTCTGTGGAGGACTGTGTTGTCGCATAAATATATACAGCTGCAGCTAAGGAATTGATGAAGAGCATAAGCATGGAATGACACTGTGTAAGGTCTAGCTGGGTTACCATTAAAGTGTATGTGTTGCTTTTTTAATAATTATTCTTGTGGCATGTTGTGTGCCATCCTCTGTTCAGAGGTTTGACTCATATTTAAGCAATGTGCTAGTGCTGTGGGTACTTTTAAGCTCCTTAATAGGAAAGTACAAATTAATGTTTACTGTTTATTGGAAATGATTTTCCCAGTGTTGCTTTTTCTACTGATTTTTAGTGTGAAGCAGTTACAAAGATGACCAAACAGAGCAAGTATAGATTCCTCATAAGTTTAGGGATGTCTAGTTTTTGTGATGCTGATCATCATTTAGAAAAAGTGAAATAATAAGTAAATTACATTCTGATGATAACATTTCCCTGAAAGCCTTATTCTCATGTAGGGGCCTGGGGAATTGTGTCAAAGGAAGGCAAATGGAGAAGAGAGTATGTGCTCTTTAAGGCAATGTTTTTGCTGAAAAAACCTTGCAACACACTAAACCCTTCAGAAACCTGTTCCAGCAAGGGAAGGTCACAGATAAGAGCTCTGTCTCTGCCTGAACTTTAACTGCACGCTCTGCCCAAGTGTTCCGTTTCGAGGAAAATTAAGATCTCATTCTAAAATTCAGTTTATTAAATGATGCATCTTGTATAATTGCCTGACTCATTAGGAACTCTTTCGGATATACATGTTCTGCACACAACAAAAATAATATTAATTAAACCAAAAGATACAAGAAAGCTGAAACTGTTAGATGGAAATCCACCTTTACATAGTACATAACATTGAGTACAATTTTTTTATAGTATAAAGATTTTCATATTTCAGAACAAAAAGTGTTAACCAATAAAAAGTGTTAACTGAGAGAAAATTGAAGGAACTTTCTTTAGTAATTAAATACTCCATTATTGTCCAACATATGAATTCTTCTGGTTCTGACCAGAGATGAAAGCAAGCTAGCTGCTGTTATGTTGTTCTGGCTTCAGATTTCTTAAATGGTAATACCTAGAATTTTAAACTTGTGATTGTCTTTGTAGCTAATAAATAAAAATCTCAAAGAAAATGATAGATTTTTTTTGTCCCTCCATATTGGACCTTATTTTTAATTTGCTGCATTCCATAATGTTTCTTACATTTAAACTGTATTATTAAAATAATAGGTATTTTCTAAATTAAAATTGTTAATTCTTTCCTGACATTTAAAAAAAGTTATAAATTTTTGATCTTAATTTTCCTCAGATGTATTTGTTTACACTCTGTGGTATAACTGCGTTCTTATGTAAGGGTGTATGAACCTAAGTAGAACAAATTAGAATGTTTTAAGCTCAGAAGATTATAGTGACAGTAGCCAAAATATATTTAAGGACAATTAAAAAAATTGCCAAATGAATATTTTCACAGAGATGTAAACAGCTTCTGCCACAGGACTGGAGCTGCAGTTAGCTGTTCCAAACATTACTAGTTATTCTTAAACCTATACTCCTCACTCTTGGGGAAAAAACAGACTAGATAATTTCAAAGAATGATAAGGCACCACTGTAATACTCTGTACTTTGCAGTGAAATGGATTGCAAAAATATTACGTTTCAAGGCCACATATGACCACTGAATTTATTCCTAATTATTGACATAATGTTTGGGGAGAGAGGGTGACTCCAAGATCAGTACTTCACATCTCCTGCCCACTCTTTCCCAAACAGCTAGCTGGTATAAACTCAGAGTTTTAATAGTTCCAAAGGTTATGACACACAAGACCAGGAAGAGTAAATAATTGCTGAGTATAGTGTGGGATCAGGCTTATTTTATGCAAGGAGTCAGATGGAGAATTTGTGAATGTTTATCTAGAAGTGAAACATCACTGTTCTAGGTGGCACGCTTCAGAAACAGGTCTTTTGCTCTCATCTCAGGGAATTGCTAGTGTTTCAGAGAAGCTCATTCAACTACTGAACGTTACACTGGAGAAAAAGGAGTTGTTGCATCGCTGCATATCTAATCTACCAGGTTTTCTGTTACCTGTTTGATGGTACTGTTTAATTTTTCTGTTGTTACGTAAATTATAAATGTAAAGAGAGAGAACTCCTTTGCTTTCACTGCAGGCTGTGTTTTACTATGGCAGGCCTGCTGTCTAAACCCTGATGCGAACTGCAGGCTAGATGTATTGCGGCCTGTCTCTCTCGCCTCAGAGGCATCGTCGAAGGCACGGCGAGGAACGAAGTATTTCTCTCCTGTGCCCTAGCTTGGGAATTGGTCCTCAAACCACTTGAGGTTTTCTTGCTTAATAGGCTGAAAACAGCAAAACAACCTCCCGTGGCCCAGGCGCTTTGGGTTGTGCAGCGTATTGCAGTGTGTATACATACGTACATACCCTGGCACACATGTGGGCACAAGTGCCCACGGTGCAGGAGGGAGGGAGGGAGGGAAAGAAAATGGAGGATCTGCTGCTGAAGGAGGAGGTAACTGCAACTGTCAACCAGAACAAGGGGCTAAGTGGGGCTCTCAGCAGCACAGGGCTGCAGCGAGAGGCAGTTAATGAAGCATGACAGGTAAGGGAGGAATGAAATCACAGCGCTTGGCAGGCAGACCATTTAAAATGGTAATACAGTCAGCCCTCATCTCATCTCAGCACTGGCACTCCTCAGCGTTTGCCTGTGCCACTCATCCTGCACAGATTGTCAGCTGGATATCAAAACAAGACGGCAGGCAAATAAATACGGGAATCTGAGCAAATATTCTCTCTCCTGCAGGAATTGTAGACAAGTGTGACTGACAGGAGCTCACTGCTACTGATGATTGTGTTTTTATTCTCTGACTACACTCTGTGGGTTATTTCTTGTCATGCCCTGCATTTCAGATTACTCTCTGGTAAGCTCCCCAAGCCAGATCAGTGTTAAAGAATATAATTTAAAGTCACTGTGTTACACCAGATAGCTCTCTGAATGATTTCTTTGAAATAATTTCAGGGATAAACCTTTGTGTTTTAATGCTGGAAGTGTATTGGCTAGGATATAATAGCTGTTAATAGATCAGGTAACTTGAATGGCTGCTTTCATAATTTTTCTGCCTAAACTGACTGTATCTAGGGTTAGATGGAAAAACAGTCACCTAAAGATGATTTATTTTTTTCTACATTTAAAACTTTTATGCTCAAAAATAGGCAAAGTCTGTTAGGTCTTCATGTTATTAATAGCAGTGATGCCTTATGGCCTAACCACAATCTGTTGCATAGACACTAGTTTCTCTAAGTAAAGCTGGTTATATTTTTCAGTTGTAGGCATGAAAAGTACATCCATGATAGTTAGACAACTTTTTTTTCTAAGTCTGGAGTGATAGACATGAGTGTCAATGTCCCACATCTCCGTTGCAGGGCAAATCGTATAGATTACCTTTCATCTTGCCGAAGAGCTACTCATTTCAGTAGGCTTTGGATCAAGTTTATTACTGTTCTAGTTCTTATTTAGAAATTTGGAATACTAGTAGTTATCTACAAAAGAAGATATGCAGAAGAAAAATTCCTGTTAATAATGTACTTTGAGATTATTACACTGAACAATTCAATGCTGCATTTTAAAATGTTCTTGTTGACTTGGACTTCCTCTGCTCATATAATTCCTCTTTTGCAAGTAGACCTGCCTGTGTTTTCCTTAGCTTTCTTTATTTACATTTTTTGTTATCTCAGGCACTGAGGGTGTATAATTTTAGCAGCTCATTTGTACTTCTGACCAGTTTCATGTTGCTGGTGTTGAAATGGAAACCTGTGATAATTTCACTTGCCAGGTGACATTAGTGACACGCAGAGAAATGTGCTCCAGGAATGGAGCTGTCAGCCATAGCCCTTATGCTTATAGACAAACATGTCAAAAAATACCTTTTGCCTGCCCACTTCATTCAAAGGAGGGGAAAATGAAATCAGTGTTAAGAAGTCTAGACCCTTAAAGCCCATCATCAGCTGGGATAGTGCCAAAGGTCAAAAAGTTATTAAGAGCCCAAGCTAGTTCCCATTGCCAGTCTGACTTTTGACTTCCATATGGATTGAATGAGTTCCTTAGAAAATAAAGCAGTTTTGCAGCTAATAGATAAGCTCTATGCCAAGCAGAAAAGATTACTGTAATATTTTCCAAGAAGTTTAAAAGACATTTTCTATCTGCCCTTAGAAGTTGTAATTAACCTGTGTGAGGCTAGAGCTATGTATTATGAAAGAGTGAAAAGTATCTGTGCTGTCTGCAGAAGAGGCAACTCATGTATTTTACAGGCAGTGTAGCATTTTAAAGTATAGACTTTTAAGGCTTTCATTTTAAATGACAGTGGCATGATCTGTAACTGCAATATACAGCTGTAAACCATCTTTACGATACTCTGTATTACCTCTGTGGCTGTTTGTTCCTCAGTAGGATCCGAAAGAATAATTCAGACAAATTTCATTTACTGTTGCTTCACACTTCTTCACCACAATAATATGCTTAGCTAACAGGTTAACAAGTATGCCCTGCTCACTTTCTTTTTATTGAGAAGATTTAACAGGTCCTAGAAAGTACCTTCCAAACGTGACAGTACTCTCCAGATCTTGCAGTAATAATAATGTTCCCTTTCCCTTCTTAGTCTTTTTTTTCTTGTCTATTGCTCTCCTACTTTATTGTCACACTCTGCCTTTTCTATAACTCCTAACAGGATGCTGCCTTCCATCCAGTCCCTCCAGCAATCATGTTATGTGGTTTTGATTTTATGTTATGTATACAATAATGCATTAAACAAGAATCTTAGCGGAAATAAATCATTCTGACTTCATTGGTGCTGAATATCTGAACTGGAATATGTGTAAATGTTGAAATTACCCCCAGGTATCTACAGGTGGAAATGTTGAAATTACAGGATTCTTAGTTTATATAGTATCTAAAGATGATGTAATGAGGAGGTATGTGTAACAGTAACATAGAAAACTCAATTGTTTTTTTCTTGCTGGTTTTATTAAAAATGCTATTTTGAAAATATGTTTTATATACCATTTTAAATGTGAGAAAGTTAAAAGGTATCCTTCATTCTTCTGTAAAGTTTTGAAGAGTAATGAAATACATGAGGTCTTCTGGTGGTGTTCAGTTCTGTTGTTTAGATAGTCATAATAGAAATGAAGGTACAAACTAATGTACAAGAAACATGGACTATACTTTTTCATCTGATCATTTATTCTTCTGCTTTTATAATAAGTTCTCTGAAATCCCAAACTATATTAATAAATTATGCATAAATGTTATGACTAAATGTATATTCCTTCATCTCTTTTGTGTCTTAGGAGTGTGAGAGTGCTGCTAGAGCCAGACAGGTAACTCTTTAAATGACATAAGATGGGTTTTTTTTAAACTAATAAACACTTCAGAAAACAGGGATTTCTCTGGTTTCTACTTACTCATGTTAGTTCAGATGAGCTATGTCTTGTTTTCAAATCACAGCAATGGCAAAAAATCCAAGAACAATCTAAATTAGTGTGACCTGTCTAGTGATTTTTTTTGACCTTTTTTTTTTGTTTTAATTGCTAAAGATTCTGTTTTGTTTAAATGTTACAAGATTCTGTTTACACGTTTCAGTTATCCAGACAGGCTTAAAGGGCTGCTTGCACACCAAAATCAACAAGCATCAAATATGACAAACGAACAGTAATCAAAAACAACATAACTAAGTCTTTGAATAAGCTAGAAAGTGAATATAATGAAAACATTCAGAGATATCATAAATATAAAAGAAAAAAAAGGGTGTTGTAGTTTTTTGGAAGTACTGGGATACCATGAGAAGGGAAATATAGGAATGGAATGGAGAGCCAAGGTAAGACGTTTTAGATGAAACCACTCAACTTCAGTTTCTAAAAATAATCAGACTATTTGCAAGCACCTGGGGGGTTGCAAAACAATCAGTACCTGGCAACATGGATTTGTCAAAAAACAACTAATTTCCTTTTGACAGATTAACACGTCTTGTGAGTTACAGAGCTATAGAAGTCATTCATCTTGAATGTAGTAAGAGAGATCTCTCTCTTTTGACATCGTTGTAAAAAAGCTGGGGAAACACATTCTAGATCATGCTATTACAAGGTAAATGTAAAACTCATTGATTAAATGTTACTCAAAGGGTTCTTAGTGATTTACTGTAAAAAATAAAAATATTCAGTGTATTCTGGGAGGGTCATTTCTAGGACTATGAGAAAGACATAAATAATGGAATAAACAATATGCTTGTTAAAGTTAAAAACACATTAGAGGACAGGACTTGAATTTGAAATATTCTTGGAAAATTGTAAGAAAATAAATTGATGATAGTGGATTAATGTGATATGGATAAGTGCAATTTTCCATTTCAGCAACTACACAAGTTCTTTTTGGAGAACGAGTGGTAAGTTTTGTGGGAAAGGACATGGAGGTTCTAGCTAGTTTCACTGTAAGTCAACAACATCATGCCATTGCAATAATCAAGAGGCACAACAAAAGGGGTGTCTGTGACACAAAATGTTGCTTTCTTCTCTGCCCAGTTTGGTGAGATATAAGTAAGAGTGATCCAGTCTGAAGCAGCACAGCACAGAGTGTGTGGGAAGAGCAGAAAAGATTAAACAGTGGGCAAACTGTGTGTAGAAAGTGAAAGAGCTGGAGTGATTTAAAAAAAACAACCCAAACAACAAAGGGAATGAGGAAACACAAGGGAAGAGTTTTGAGCATTTCAAATACTGTTGCAAGGCACAAGAAGCAACAGAATGAGCTAGGTGGCCTCCTGAGGGCTCTGTTAACTCGTGATGATTCTGGACAAGCATCTCTGCAGGAGACCTTTGTTCTTCGTAGTTTTTGAGTACAAGTAGAATTTTATGCTTTTGGTTTTAATATCATGTGCATACGCTTATCTGTATGATTTCTGTGTTATTCTTTTAAAGTTTTGGAGTCACATTTTTTTGAATTAAGGACCTGTTTGCAAACTGCTGCTAGTTTCATAAAGGAGTAAGTGATCTTTCCGTCTGATCTCTCATTAACCACACACTATCACAGTGTGGAAAAGCTTCACTTTAAAGTGTTTGAAGAAGAGTGAATAAATTTCTTTTCTGTACTTATTGAAGACCCATTGCAGAACTATTGAATCATGTTCAGTTACAAAGTGAATCACTTATTTTTACATTAATATGCTATTTGTACATTATAGTGTTTCTGTTTTACAAAATAGCTGTGTGTTCAAAGGATGCTTAATTTCCTCAGTGTGAAAGCTTTGGACTTCTTTTTTTTCTTTCACTATTCATTTAGTTGGTGAAGCATAGACAGGCTAGCTGACAAGTTGCTGGTGACTTGTAGAAGAGGAAACATCTCAAAAACCCTGTTATTTAAATAAATAAATCATAGAATTAACAGCAGCTTGGAAGGGACCTCCAGGATCATCTTGTCCAACCTTTCTTGGGAAAAGCACGGTCTAGACAAGATGGCCCAGCACTATGTCCAGCTGAATCTTAAAAATGTCCAATGTTGGGGAATCCACCACTTCCCTTGGGAGATTATTTCAATGTTTTCATTGTGAAATATTGTTCTCATTGTTTAAAATTTTTCTCTTGTGTGCAATCAGAATCTCCCCAGATCCCCATTACCCCTCATCTTTTCCACGTGATTCCTTTTTTAAAAAAAGGAGTCTCCATCTTCTTTGTAGCCACCCTTTAAATACTGGAATGTGGTGATAAGGTCTCCCCTAAGCCTCCTTTTCTCAACACCGAACAAACCCAGTTCTCTCAGCCTTTCCTCATATGGCAGCTTCCCGGTCCTTTGATCATCTTCATGGTCCTTCCACATCTTTCTTCTGTAGTGGTGGCCAAAACTGAATGCAGTATTCCAGGAGTGGTCTGACAAACGTCGAGTAGAGTGGGAGAATGACTTCTTTTCCTCTGGTGGTGATGCCCTTGTTGATGCAACCCATCATCCTGTTGGCTTTCTTTGCCACAGCAGCACATTGCTCACTCATGTTGAGCTTGTTGTCTCTCAGGACCCCCAGGTCCTTTGCCACAGAGCTGCTCTCCATTCAAGTAGATCCCAGCCTGTGCTGCACTCCTGGATTATGTTTTCCCAGCTGCAAGACCTTACACTTGTCCTCGTTGAACTTCATAAAGTTCTTGTTAGCCCACTCTTCCAGCCTATCCAGGTGTCCCTGCAGGGGTGGGTCTCCCTTCTGAAGTATCTGCTTCCCTACTTAGTTTGGTGTCATCAGCAAACTTCATCAGGGTACCCTTGATCCCAGAACTGATCAGTAGATCACAGATCACTTTAAAGGTATTAAACAGCTTTAGCCCCAATATTGATCCCTGGGACACCTCACTTGTGACAGGTAGACAGTTGGTAAAGGACTTATTTACCACCACCCTTTGTGTGCATCCTGTCAGCCAGTTCCCCACCCAATGCACAGACCACTTGTTTAGACCATAACACCTCAGTTTCTCTAGGAGGACTCTGTGGGAAACCATACTGAAAGCCCTAGAGAAATACAGGTAGGTAATATCCACCACTTGCCCCACATCAACTCAGCAGATTACTTGGTTGTGGAAGGCGAGCAGGTCTGTCAAGCATGATTTGCCCTTGGTGAATCCACGCTGGCCTTTCCCAACCACATGCTTCATTTGGCTTGCAATAGCCCCCAGGAGGATTCATTCCATAACTTTCCCAGGGACTGAAGTAGGACTGATGGGCCTATAATTTCCTGCATTCTCCTTTAAGCTCTTCTTGTAGATCGGGGTGACTTTAGTCTTCCAGTGTTCTGGAACATCCCCCGATCTCCACGACTTTGATTACATAAAGTGGCCTTGCAATGATGTCTGCCAGCTCTCTTAACATCCTCAGGTGGATAATGTCTGGGACCCTCAGGGGTTAAGCTCCTGTAGTAGTTTGCCTACCGTCTCTTCCTCACTGATGGTGCATATGTCTTTGTACCAATCTGGATTTTTGTCCACGGGACCAACAGCGCCTGTAAAGGCAGTGTTGAAGTAATGACTGAGAACCTCAGCCTTTCAGCATCGTTAATGACTAATTCCCCTCCCCTGTTTAACAGAGGGCCACTAATTTCCTTTTGTTTCTGCTTGTTGTTTATACCTGAAAAATCCTTTCTTGTCATTTCTGACATCTCTGGCCATCTCTGCACACACTGGTAATGCCCCTGTAGTTCTCGATGGGTATTCATACATTCTTTCATCTCTGGTACACTTTCTTTTTGGTTTTGAGCAGACCCAGAACTCACAGTTAAGACAAGGTTGTCTCTTGTTCTGCCTACTCCCTTTACCTTTAAAAAGGATGAACTGTTCTGTGCTTCCAGTAGAGCATTACAGGAAAACTCCCAGCTAGCTCCTTTGTCCTCCATGGAAGCTTCCCATGAAATCACTCCCAGCTGAGCTCTGAGTGTTTGCTTTTCTAAAATCTAAACCATTTGTCTTAGCAATAACCTTCAACATGCTCAGCAGGATCCCAAACTCCACAATACCAGGGCTCTCACTAACCAAAATGTTACAAAATAGGTTTGCCTGGTATGTGAGCAGCAAGTCCAGTAATGCCTCTTTCCTGGTTGGCACATATACTATTTGTGTGAGGATGCAGTCCTCTAAACATTCCAGAAACTCGACTGATGACATGTGAGCTGCTGTATTGTTCTTTGAACAAATGTCTGGGTAGTTGAAGTCACCCATAAGAACCAGGTTCTGTTGACCTGAAGCATGCTTCAGTGGCCCAAATATTGCTTTGATGGCCTTATCTTCTTGGTTTGGAGGTTGGTAGCAGATGCCTCTGGTAATATCCCTCTTGGAGATGACTTTGATCTTGACACAGAGGCACTCGATAGGGCTTCCATAATTGACTTCTATACATTCAAGGTTGTCCTTAACATGGAGCACAACTCCTCTTCTCCCTGCCTGTCCTTCTGAAACAGCCTATAGCCATCCATTGCAATCCTCCAGTTACGTGAGTTGTCCCACCATGTTTCAGTTATTCCTATGATATCATAACCTTCTGACTGGACACAGAGCTCCTGTTCCTCCTGTTTGTTCCACAGGCTTCATGCTTTGGTATACATACACTTGAGGTGGTTGGTCTTCTGATTCTCATCCTGTGAGGCAGCTAGGGAACATTTGTCACTGCTCTGGTTGGCGTGGGGGACCCCCAATAGGGGTTGGTTCCCTCTTGTCCTAGATCAGCTGAATTTCTTCTTTGTTCTAAGAATAACGTCTCTGGAGACTTGCCCAACTTTTCAGCTAGAAGCTGAGAATCTGTGTTAGTGGTCTCATAGATAACTTGGTAAAAAGTAATTTAAAAAAAAAAAAAAATCTATGTCTGTTTAAAGCCAAATATTTATACATACTCTTATGACCAATAATAAGCTCAATGTTGGCTCTGATACCAATATAGATGCTCCTGTTACTTGACAATTCCATTACAACAGGGAAGCTAATCAATGTATATCTACTTTCTAATATAACGTTACTGCCACCCCATCTTTTACAGACATTAGGAAAGAATTTATGTCAACTCTCTGATAAAGACTGGTAAGAAGTGGTGAAAACAGACTTTAAATACTATAGGAGATCTTCTGCATATAGAATTATATGACCTTGGATTTCAGTAAATGACACTTTTTCTTCCATCATGAACAATGTGCACAGGACTGTTAGGGCTCTGCCAAAGGACTTTTTTTCCTGAGTGGCTCTCTGAGGAAGGAGACGTATGGCCATGCCTTACTCCATGTCAATGCCGCTGCCGCCACTATTGTTGATTTGGCAGAGGGCCTGAGAATGAGTGGCAGTAGGGTGAGTTCAATAATGTACTAGGTGAAAGAGCTGAAAGAGATGTAGAAACTTGGTACAAAGAAGTTTTAAGTAGCTCATTATGTTTCAGAGGTTATCCATAACATTCTATTATTTAGCTTGTACTTTAATCACAAAGGATAATACAGAATAGAGTTATATCTTCAAACAATCACTGTTTTCCTGCTGGTCCCATTTCTAGCATATGTTAAAGCAGTCTGATGGCTGCAGTAAATGAATCTATGTGCATACAACCCTATCATTAGAGATTGATGGGACTTAAGGGTGTAAGGGTGTGTATTAATTACTGGGAAAGTACATTATCTCTGATGAGACAGTTCGTAATGGATAGCTGCTAATTGTTTGGATTAAGGAAGACCATGAGGGATTTCAAGAAGGGCAGAGGTAGAAAAATGAACAAGTGGTAGATGGATTTTTTTGGTGAAGTGCATTGTAAAAAGTGGTAGGAATTACTCAGAAACTCTGCTGGGCTCGAGATTAAATGTAACAACTCCGGAAAAAAAATGGTGAGTCAATATGGATAAAGGATTTTAACTTCTAGTCCTTTGGGTTACAAGGAGAAAGGAAGCTAGATATCTTGATGTCTAAGTAACAATAACATGATATGAGAGTTTCATGGAAATTGCTGGTGCATTAAACAGTTCTTACCTTTCCAGTGAAATTACGTATGTGCACAAGGGCATCATAGTTTGTCAATGAAACCCTGAGTGGACTTGTTAAGACACTGTTCCATTTTGGAGTCAAGCTTTGAAGGGAGGAGAGAGAAAGCATCATAGAGTGACTAAAATAATGTATGGCTTATGGATGGCAAGAGTTCTAGTTTTCCCTAATCTGGGAACAAGGAGAATGGCTGCACATATGCAAGTAACAAAGGAGTTTTTATGATGCATTAGTTACTTGTTACAGAGGAATTTCTGTACACTGGTCTGTAGTCTTCATTTGGCACATATCACTTCAGTGCCTATGCATGAACATCCCAATTTTGTGGATGGGTATGTAAAGTTCCAGCTTAAACCTCAAATCACTAAGTCCTTATTCCTGCCTTCCTGTCTCTCCCACTTCCTTTTTCGCTTCTGACCCCTGTTTTTAAATTTATTTTTGCCTTATGCCTAAAATCTCAGCTTACCAGTTAATTCATAACTTTTTTTTTACTGTCTTTTGTTATTTATGCATTTTTGTTATTTAAAAAAGGCATAGTTTAGTTCCTCTGCTAGTCTATGATGTTAATGTAAATAATATGATTGTCTCTGTAGACCACAACAAAGAACAGCTAACATTGCAATCGTCCTACTCACTGCTGCTCTGATCACCTCAGAGTGCCCTTCTACATTGCTTCGGCAATACCTATGTTTTCATAACTCTATGGGATGCAAACATTTAACTGTCTAGCTTATATGTAATTACAGTTTCCTTCTCTGTGTATCATGTCTGACTGGATATATTGTTTTCTTAGGCTTTTAGCACTGCAAGTCTTCCTAGTTAAAATAGCAATGTTGCATCATTTTATTCAACTTTTGCTGCACTAGTTTTATATTCTTGAAAAGGCCTGGATCGTTAATATTTGTCAGAATCCAGGAAGTCAGGGCAAGAATAGCAAAATCTAGTCTACCAAGAAGGATGTGGATGAGCCAAAACCAGTGTGTGTTTCAGCTCCTTTTGTAGGAAATGCTTTATAGTGCATCATTTTCTGTCTAGATAGACTGTTGTTTCTGTTTAGACCATTAAGTGTAATATCTTGATTGAAAAGAATTAATTCTGCTTGCACAGTGGCTTAGACTCAGCAGTTTGTTCCTGTATTTAAATGACAGACCTACTGCACTGCACTTATTTCGGCAGTGCTGGGTCAGTCAGGATAGTGTCATGTCATGGTGGGGATATATGGCGAGGGCTGACACCAAAATGTGGCTTGTTTTTCTTTCTTTGTGTTACAATGAAGTGTGAATCGCAGCTTATCATCAGGCTGCCTGTCACTGGCTGGTTCTTGATTCTTGTTCACCTGCTGTAAAGATCTCGGTTGGAAAGTTGTATCTTAGGCAACCATAGTAAATAGCAGGGGATCAGAGTGAAGAAGGAATGAGGAAAACTAAAACATAGTATCTTCTTAGTTGTTAAATTTTTGCGTTAACAACTTCATGTTTCTTCTTGTTTTATGATAGGTATGTAGAGCTCTTGTAGATCTAGGGCTATGTTTTTTTGGCTGAAATAGAAATCTGAATCCAATTATTCTGTTACCAGCTCCAAATGGGTATTTCAAACAGCAAACGTGTGAATATGTAGCAACTAATATAACATGTTTTTAATATACCTAAATATTTGTGGATCAGAGAAATGAAGCAAATAAATGACCGGTAGATCATTTTCTTCCTTCTGCTGAAGTTCATTTAGTCCCCATAGTCCTTATTATAATATGTGAAAAAAGTTTAATCTAGTGCACTTATTCAGCTGTTGGATTTATACTGCCTTTTTTTCTGCAGATAGAAGATTGACCACTTTTTTTTTAACGTGGTCAATCACTGGCATAGTAGCAATTAAAAAGGATTGATTTTACAGTGTGTACTTTGCCTGTTTTAATTCTCTGCTAGCATTTCACTAAAAATGTGATCATTTTATGTACCATTAAGTTAAGCTGCTTACCAGCATGGATCCCCCCAAAACCTGTAATCTGAGGACTTTTGTCATTGTATCAAAACCTAAGCATTTTACTGTATTTAAAGACTTGCAGTATGAGATGAGCACTGTGATTGTATGCACAAAGAGTCATGTTCCCCTGAAGCAACGGAGTAAATATTTGTATAAGTAATTGCATTTGCAGTTGTTTAGTTTGTGTGTGCATTTAGGTATCATAAATGAGTTAACCCTCCTAGAAATCTTGGCCTACGTGATGGTCTAACACAAATTTTCATGAGGTTGAGTCACAGAGTTCTAAATTATGTTTCGGTTTCCAGCTTGATTTTTGATGTTTCACTGAAGTATTCTCTAGGGCTTTTAAAACCATTTTTAACAACAATTAAATACTAAACTTTATTTTAAAATAGTGTGTGTGCAGATTTGGTTTGACAGCTGGACAGAAGTTTGTGCTGGATCTTACTTTATCTGAAACATTCTGACCGTCCGTAAAACATAACTTTTACCCAGTTTCTTTCTTTTGTGTTAATGCTTGACACTATAATATGATACATCCCAATACAACCTCTCTGTCTGTTGCCAATATGATTATATAGAAAGCCTCAGCATTAAATTTTGTATTCTTTGATTTTGTTAAAGCAACTGACAGAGTTACGAAGGATAAAGTTTGTGGGAATGCAATTCCTCTTCCCTTTAGAAAAGTAATTTTGAAATAGAAGTTACATTATTTTCCACTTTTTGCTATTAGTAGACCTCCTGGGTACAGTTACCTTGGAAACATCTTATTCTAAAGGAATAAGAATATATGGAACACTTTCTTGCACCCATTGATAATGTCTGGAAAAAACGATGCTGCTGATAGCAGTGGAAAAACATTCAATTTAGCTGAAGCAGAAGCCTGACCTCTAAGACGAAGTTTGAAAAAAGGAGATGAAATCTGACTTTGGAATGTGTGTAGTTGAGAAGGCCTGATGCTTTCAAACCTCTTAAGACCAACTGGTGGCTTAGTGGAGAGGACTGTATTCACGTATCATCACTTTATCAATTATGCAAAGGTCCTCTTAATTAGAGCATAATTTGAACGTAATATTGAATAATTATAATATAATTGAATAATTATAATATAATATACTTGA
>WUAM01000407.1:1708402-1718778 GCA_024336885.1 Actenoides hombroni | reverse complement strand
TAATATAATATACTTGAATGATTATAATATAATTACATAGTTAAGTTGCATAGAAATATGATGCAATACTCATGTCTAAATTTAGTGCCTAATTATTGTTTACAGATGTCATGATTATAACAAAGCTGGAGTAAACATTGTAAATTCAGCTTTTGTGTATTATTAAAATCAAGGAAGCATTATTGCTATTAGTTGCAATTCCTTTAAATTGCTGAGAGCTGACATTGCCAAGTGCTACTTGCTTTCTTTTGCATGAACCTCTGACAGGGAGAGTGGCATCATGGTCAATTGAAGCTGTTGAGAGGCTTCCTAGAAGTCTTCATTGTGTATGCAGGAGAGGATTTTCTTAAGCTCTAAACCAGCACTCGAATCTTCATTGCACTTCAGATCTACATATCATTCAAATCTACACAGGATTCCCTCAGAACTGTAGCCCTTATTCAACATTCTGGCGCTTTGAAATCTGCCTATGTTTATGAGAGCTGCATATGGATTGTCTCTGTTGAAATGGGGAGTCTTCAGGTGGGACTGACCTAAAGGCAAGATCATGTGATCCACTGTGATCCTAGAAGTGACTGGAAGATACTTGGTAAGAAGCAGAATAATCCTACCACCTGTAAGGTGGTTGAGTGTTTTCTATTCCTTTACATCCATTTCAGGAGGTAATACAATATCTAATTTGCAGTTTCATTTACTGAGAAATTTGATTTTATGTTACATCACATACTGTTTGCACTTTGTTAAAAGGAAAAATAGATAAACCTGGCATTTTACATTCATCTGACTGTGAGGCTTATTCCTTGTGACTGACAGTTAAAGCCAGTAGCAAAACAAACAGTAGCGTAGAGGAAGATCTAGTTTTCTATATTTCTAAATCTCGACAAATGAAGCCTTCAACAGGTCTCATGTAGAGACGCACACAAAGAGATAGAATATCTACGAATGCCATGTCTTTATGTAAAAATTAATTAATCAGTCTGGATATTCATGTGAAATTGTCTTAGACTTGGATACTAAGTCATGATATGAGTGACATAAGTATTATATAAGAAATTTAAAAAGCAAATACATGCAAGTGGGATTTTATACAAAATTACTTTTTTTTTTGGTATTAACTAATTTTACAATATCTTTTCTTTGAATTTATATTCAAAGACTATTTATATTTGAATTTATATTCGAAGAGTACCGTGGAGTACTGAAAACACCTGAGAACAGAGCAGCCACAACTCTGCTTTGTGGGAGGGAGGAGATGTTCCCCATGTACTTGATCAGACTTTTGCCTAGGATACAAAGGATCTCAAAAAGTGAGAAAGTAACAGTGTAAGGAAAATAAAAGCTTAGAAGAGAAAGTAACCTATTTAAAATTGCATTAGAGTTTACATGGAACTATTGTGCAGCTTGAACTGGGAATACTCTTACAGAGATAATTAAGATTCTAATCTGTTACTGAGTAGGGGAAGAATAGTGTTGTACAGCATGGTTTGGTTTTGTTTTTTTCTTCTCCTTAGATTCTTTTTACTGATACGTTTCTGAACGAAAACACACTCCTCTTTCAAATGCTGCATATGAGTCATCAAGGTCTTATTTATTCCAGGGTGCTGGAGCCATGTCTTTGACCGTATCTTGTCAAGTTAGCCAGTTCTGTTAGTTTTGGGGAGGTGATGTACCACGAGGAATTAAAGCTTATGGTCACAGAGGTGTCAGGCAGAATATCAGTCGTGTACTTGCTGGAAGAGCACAAATCAAAGACATTTTTCAGTATTGCACCTTCAACTGACCCCTTGGAGAATTAAGTTTATATGCTTATCTCCAGCGATGCAGTAAGGCCACGTATGTCATTAAGGCAGGTCAGTATGGTGCTATGGAAGTCAATATAGCTGGGCAGTTTGATGAATGTCTGACCTAGCACATGCAGGGGTAAGTGCCTGAAGGTTGTGCCTGAAACATTACCTCATGCTCAGAGAAAAGGCACCCAGTCTGCTTTTACTTTAAAGAGATCTGAAAAAAGAGAATGAAAGGCTGATGTGTCAAGTCAGCAGTGAAGAGAATATTTGAATTTTTGTCAGTTCAATCAGAGAGTTAAGAGCGATTTAGTTAATAAGGACAAGAACTAAGAAGAAACAAAACTAAAGATGAAATCCCAATTCAAAAATAAAAGTACGTTTGTACAGCTTTCCTTTGAAAAGTATTCTACAATTTCCTCTAGAATGTGTTGCACTGCTCTAAACAGATCTTTTCTCTCTCAGAAATCATAATTATACCTGGGTATTGTAGAGACTACAACTCAAGATTGAATTTTTTGTGCAGGCATCTTTATTCAGGCAATAGGGTAAACAAAAGCAAAACATTATGTACAAGTGGCAAATGACCATTTGGTAAGGTCCAGCTTTCCAGAAAACCAATCTCAAAGAAATGAGCCCATGGATTCCTTGTGTCTGTGCATCTCTCAACAGTTAGGTTTAACAGACCTTTGTCATAGCATTGATTTCCTAAAAGTTGCCTTCTGCCATGGAACTTTTATGCTTTTATTGACTTATTAAGTGATTTAGCCAAAAGTCAGATATTCAGGCTCTCAGTGGCATTCAGTTTATGTAAGATATCTTCAAATGCTACATAAATAATGGTTTCCATCATGCACATCCTCATTGTACAATGTAGCTGGTGTCTTTATGTGTATCCTTGCTAATTCACTGTGGATAACACACATGTTGCTCCTGAGTCTATTATCTAGTATTTTATCAATCATCTGCTTAAGCACCCATCAGCTCAGTTGCAACAGGTATGATTAATGTTTTTCATGCCGGATCAGTGTTGCATTAACGTGCAGTCACAATTCTTTATTGTGTTTCAGCCTCTTTTCTTCATGAAAGCTCACTGCTGACAACAAAAGTCTTTAGGTATCATGACAATATAGGGTTTGTGTACATGTGGTTGGCTGCAAACACAGACGCTGAAAGAGGTAGAAAGTAGCTGATGCTCGGAGTGTGGGGTGGGTGTGCAGGACTGTTAGCTGGAAGACAGAACCCATCGTGCATTTATACCCATGGGACATCCTTATTTGTGAATAGCTTCTGTTGGGAAGCAGAAAGACGGGAGACTCTGAGATATTTGTACCCTCCACAACTTTGAAGGGCCACCCTGAAAGGTGCCAGCCAGAAATGCTCTGCCATGTCAGAGATCAGCAGATTGCATCATATTCTTCTTAAAAGGTCTGCTGGCTTCATGCCTTCCCATCACCAACGGATTTAGAGAGAAGTGTTGAAGAAAATTTTATAGCAGCAAAGAATTACTCTGAACTAGGGGAATGTTCAGCTCCACTGCGCAGTACATAATGCAATTATGGTAGCTAATGCCAAATAATATAGAGTGCATTTAACAGGTAGATAAAAAAGATCACAGAGGTGCAATACGCAGTGCTACCTTAGTGAATCACCTTTTCTAGTTAGGACCATGATGTAAAGATTTCTGCAGACCACAAGCTAAAGCAAATTTTTTTTTTTTTTTTTTTTTTTTAAGGGGAGAAGCTGTGTAGCTTTTTACATCTGCTTTAATTTAACATTCTGGAAATTTCCTTTCCATTTCAAGTTGTTTATTCAAATTTAATCATGGAAGTGTCAGAGTATGATAATATCTAGCTGTTATATTGTTGGGGAATTTCAACTTTAATTTTAATGATACAACTTGTGCCTCTATTGTGAAGTATCCATAGAAAACAGTGCAATAATTCATAAACTGTAGAGCTGTATAAAGTCTCTCTATCACAAATATATTTCAGCAAGAAAATCAAGAAGACATTTTTCATGTCAATGTTGCACAACTAGGGTGTGCCTCTCTTAAGTCAATGATTAGAGCCACGCCAGGATATAGAAAACTATTCAGTATTTTGTGACTTAATGAACTGAGAAAACCAAACCAGAACCCCACCTTCCCAAGTAGATAACGTACTGCAAAAAAAGCCTGAAAGTAAATTTTCATGTGAACTAGGTACAAGGTTGTAGTAATATTGGTTTTATGCTTCTATTTTTTTTTAAATTTTTTTTTTTTAATTATCAGATAGTAGTGAAGTAAATGGAAAGAGGGATATTCTACTGGTACCTCTCCAGACTATGGTCTGTGTTCCTATTTAGGTCCAGTTAATTAAACATCAATTAACTCAAGTAAGGTAACATGATAAAAAAATGCATTCTAGAGCTTGCTGCCTAGGACAAAGATTTTTGTTGCTTTACACACTTGAGAACATGCCATTTTACTGAAGTTAAATGTCAAATGACTCTATTGCTCAAGTGCGTGCAAAACATTTTAGTTCTGCTGTATTTTTGTAAAATGGAAATCATGGAACTGGTTTTCTAGACTTGGATTTGTGAAGACCAGTTGTTTGACTTTGGTCAAGTCAACAAAGACCATGTGTTCACAAAGGTTGTTCTTCCTTTCTGTTTTCATTCAAAATTAACCATTCATGTTGCTGTGATCCTGAATGGGAGACTACTGGGCATTGAGAAGCTGTGATCCCCATAATAGTGAGCTGACGTGCGTGCATCCCTGCACCGTGCTGTGCTGTATGCACAGTGTGATCCCCAAGCCAGTGTTGTGCTTGGCCGCAGGATCAACAGTGCAAGCATCAGGCAGCTCCCACCCAGCTCCAGTGATCATGTCATCTGCATGTCTTTGCCTGTATCTAAAATGGCAGCAACCAGTTATCATGTGAAATGCTTTTTGTTTCACTAGAATGTTTTTCTTTTAAGAAAATCCTGTGAGAGCTCAAAAGACCAAAATGCGGTGGGCTTACCATGGATGAAATCTGCACAGTATCCCATGCCCTGGTTGAACTTCTGTTCAGTGCTGCCCAGTTCAGAGTTACCAGCATGTGAATGGATGTAGGACTGACTGTATATCCTCTTTTTCTGTGTAGTTTTAGCTCCAATAAATGGCATTTTAAGGGATGCTTTTATGACAGGGTCTGAGTGCCTTTCGTAATGGGATCATAATGAATCAGCATCTCCTGGTGCAAAACATGTGCGTAATCTAGGTAATCAAATGAATCAGCTTTCTACAATACCAGAGGGCTTAGACATATCTCACAGTGAGAGCTGAGGCATTGCTTTGAACACAATGTCTTTGTGCTTTGAATTTGGAAGTTCAAATACTGATATGCTATACTGGGGTCTGACACTTTATTTTGATGTTTCTTGTTTACTAGTAAATAACTTCTCATACAAACTTTCCTTCCTCTGAAGAATGGCCTTATATACTAAATGTCAACACATTTTTCAAATAACATTCATTTCCAGTTACTAAGATAAGCTGCTTTTGAGATAGACCAGTTAAGAAAAGTTTTAGAAAAAATTTTGAACAAGATGAGCAGCACCTTTTCTTGAGGCCTCTATCAAAATAGCTTTTCCAAATCACTTTAAATGTGGGGAAAATAAATTTTGCTGTCACGGTTAAGGTGGTAGAAACAATCTTTGTAATGAGAGTTTTAAGGAGAAGGTACAGTTGAGCTTATAATACAATATACACTTCAGCCTTAGTGTTGAAAACTACTCCTATATCATCTTAATACAATTTTTACTAGACAGTGTTATACAGTAATTTCTTATTTCCAGCGAAATAGCAGGTTGGACTTTTCAATCTTGCAATACATTCAGCTTATTGGAGCACTGAAAGATAGCATCTGAAAACCAGAAAGAAACATTACAGTCTGAATGTTGTATCCACATTTAACAACCAGTCCTCAGAAGTGGGTGACCAGACAAGTCAAACACAATCAGCAAGACCTTAGACCAAAAGTGAGAATGTAATTCCCTTTGATGATAATTAGACAAAACACTTGCATGTGTAGTAGCATGGTACAGATTAACTGAGTGATCTGCTCTGGATACCTGATTCTGAAGTATGAAGCCAGCAAAAGCAGTGGGTTTTGTTTAAGACTTGTAAAGATGGTCAGTTCTCATAGACTGATACACAGTCCTAGATGTAGTTAATTTATGTGATTCCTGAACAGTTGCTGACAAACAATTTATGAGAAATGTCCCTCTTTACTTCACCATTCTTCAGTCCATAAAGTCCCCTTCAGCTGGAGATTCCTGTTTCATCTTGCCATCGATCAGGATACACACATTTCTGAGAGCCTGCTTAATAACTTCATCAGCACATGTGGATTTCTTCCGTCGTGCTCTAAAAGCAGTGCCCTCACAGGTTGCATTCAGATTCATCAATAAGTAGCCATCTGTCTTCATAGCCCTAGACTCTCTGGTTCCAACCTGTGCTTGTCCTTTGTGCTTCCAAGGCTTCTGCTATCATTCTTCAATCATTCACTCTATACACTGTCTTATTTTAGGGTCACTGGTAGTTCACCTGACACAGAATTTATTTCTCAGATATATAGGTGTATATTACTACCTTGACTATATGCTGTTAATACCTGTCAATAATAATGGTAATGTTACTTAGAAAGAACCTTATAAATGTTCTTCCCTTGGTTTCAATATGTTTTTGGCACTGGAATATATTAGTTTTAGTTTACTAAATTAGAATTTTAGTTTACTAATTTAGAATTTTTCAGTAAAATTATTTTAATAATAATTAAATTATTAATACACCTTCATTAAGATGGGAGCCATTAATACACCTTCATTAAGATGGGAGCCCTCTTAATGAAGGTGTAACCTGGCTGTCTAGAAGACTGTCATTTTGTAACAGACGCAGGTTGGTAAACGTAAAAGAACATACTGTGGCTACCTTGCCTTAGTTTATTTTAATACAAGTTTCACTGTTATTTACACCAGTTCATTTTCAGAGCTATTAAGTCGTGTTTTGTAAAAAAATGTGTCTTTCCCTTATCTGTATCTTAAGTACGTACCTATCCTACTGAAATTCTCTCATTTCTATTTATAATACGCCTTTCTGGTCCACATATAATTCTTTTTAACTGAAAAATTCTTTTAATATTTCACTTTCATAACCATTTCAGGTGCTTTTCTTCCCTTTTATTTACATCCACATTCTCATACCAGCATAAATCAGAATGATGTTTTATAACTGAAGTTAGATTTTCTCAGGTGTTGCAGATAAAAAATAATCTGCAGAGAAAGTAGCTTTTACTTGCAAAGTAAAAATGGATTTATATCCATTAGTTGCTCTTTTCTCTTATCAGATAGTTACTAGAAATCAAGACTATTTAGTATTTAAACTACTTAACAAGCTGATATCAATAGTTTTCCTTATTCGTATGAGGGCATCCTAAGAAAAGCACAAACACTTTGCTTAGTCCAAAATTACTTAATGAGGAAGTGGAAGAGGTTTTGTTCTATATTGACATACAGATGTTCCTAGTAATTTTATTAAGATTTAAAATGATGTCATTTCAACTTGGAGACCATCTTACCACCTGTTGTCATCAGCTTTTTTTTAAAAGTCTTGAGAAAATATGCTTTACATATCTTCCCATCTCTAACAGGTAATTGTGGAACTGAAAAAACTTGATCCCAGGTAGGCTTTCTGTGTACAATCCAACTGATATTCTCCCTGGCTGAGCAAGGAATAAGCCTTTAGAAAGTGAAAGTTTGAAACTGTAGAATATAATGAGATGGGACACTTCACTATGGTTACATGTCACTTTTCTCCTCTTTTCTCAAAAAACAGCTGTAGGCCTTTCTCCTATCTTGACTTCAGCGGCTTTTCTGAAGATCTAAATTAGTGAAAGTAATGTAATTTAAAAGATCTTGACTTGTGTTTATTTTTCCTTCTTTTAATAATTGCCTGAAAAAATTGTCAATACCTGCTTTTTGGATCCCGAATGTTGAGATGGGGTTTTGGATTTCTACAGAATTTTGTTCTCCATCAAAAGGTTTGGCATGCAAGGCATGCTGTCCTTTTGCAAGTTGGCTCAATCATTCTGCTACAATCAAGAAATGTCTAGTTGGTTGTACTCTGAGTTACTGAGATTATCACACCTTTGCCATGTCTCTAATTATCTCCACTTGATACTAACTTTCTCCCTAAGCAATGAAGGACAATCTTCTATGCTTTCATATTTATTTCTAGTGACTGATATTTCTGATTAGATTTTTGAATACCTCAGAAATTTTATATTCTCTGTTTAGTTTGCCCATTTCTATAATACAACAGGACTTGCAGAAAAATATACTGTTATATACAGGATATTAATCCTAACCATAATTAAGTCTCCTTGGATTCTGACAGCATAATAATTTTGGACATTATTTGTGTCTTGAATTAATGAGAGTACAGCCAAGCTGATCGGTGAACTTGGATGTAAGTATTCAATGTTTATGTTGTTATGAAAATACATAGTACTTTTTACAGAGTCTTCACTGATGATGAAATTAATCTAATTTTACTGTTGCTAGTTACATTATGAAAGCATTCACTGGCTATTGTTTCCTTAGATCGTCTTTTTCTCTGTCATTGTTAAAGTCCATACAGGCAACTCTTGTGTCATGTTTTTGAGAATTTAAATTCAGAAGAACCCATTTTCAAGTTCTGCACAGAAGTCATCTTTTGTATTGTCTGTTCCTGTACTTTTCCTCACTGAGACCTTACGTACTGATGAGGTCTATGCTTTGCTTTTTCCTTCTATCCTTTCCAAGCCAAAGCCAACCAGTTGCATAATTTTCCCAATTGGTGTTGTGTTGTTTATCATCCACCTACACAGATATTTTAAATTGGAGAGACCTTTCTATATGACTTCTTGCAAAGCTGTGGTGTACATGTAGTTCTGTTCTGGCTGACTCATCACACTACTGAGAATCCCTGGCTTAGGTAAGCTTCAAACCACAAAGGCTGTACACAGGGTCTGTAGTTATATGTTATATTAATAGTTTCCCACCAAGCATGATTTGAGAGTCTTTGTCCATTACATTTTCTTATGAGTGATGTTATGCCTGGTTCCCATTGTTCCTTAGGTCAATCCCTGTCATTTAACTTCCCTAGAAATATTCTCAAATCACCTATAAAATTAGTAACATTTTCTCTTGCCAGTTTTGCACAGTCTTTTATTTGTCAGGCTAAACAAGAAGATAGTCAGTACTGATATCCATTAACTGTCATCTTTATCCTGATCTTTTAGCCTTCAACTTTATTCAGACTAAACAACTGACCTGAAATTATGATTTCTCTTTCTCTCTTCCTGCCCCAATCTTTTTTTTTTTTTTTAAAGGAATTCTGAGGAAAATAACAAGGCTAGAAATAGATGAGTAATTATTTCAAATGGATCTGCAACCTGCTAGATGCAGTAGATTCTCTCTAGAAGCAATCTAAGTGAATGGTAATTCAAGTGATGTGAAAAACAAAGCCACACTGAGCAAACAAGTATAATGAGCAATACTCAGGCCATTGGTCTAAAAAAATCAGGGTCCTTTGTAGTCATGTAGAATCCATTCATTAAAATGAATGAGTCTGTGTTATGGACTTTGTCACTAAGGAAAATATAAAGAACAGATCACTGTAATTTATCAATTGTAAGCAGCTAAATTCATATCACTGGCAATAAATAACCACAAGCTTAATTTTCCCATTCTCAGCTATAGCAACTTATTCAGTGATTCTTCACCCACAATCCTTCAACAATAACTGACAAAACAGCTCATCAATATCTAGTTAACAGCTTTAATTGGGTTTACTGATTTGTTATATCTCAGTAGGCTTCTCTATCCCTTATACCAGCTCACATTTATCTCACATTTCTGCTGCTGTAATGATTAGTATGTAGGCTCTTATACAACCTTTGCTATTCTACCTTTCATCTTTCATTTCTCAATATATTGTTAAGTCTGGGTTACAGTCAGTTGGCGAAATTAAATCATAAATATCAAATAGATTGTTAAAATATTACAGAAGGGTTAATGGATCAGCCTACTTACTCTGTGGAGATTATGGAAATATTGTTCCAGAGAAGCATTTGTTTTCAGTCTAGGTTCAGGGACAGATAACACTGTTGTCTTAGAAACTTGAGGTTCAGTGTGCTTCAGCTCTTGTTTTTCAACAAAAGTGGGAAAACAACAGGTATTTACATTCCAGGAAAGATGATGTCAGGAGCCACACACTTGTAAAAAAAAAACCCCTTTCTTACAGTTTAAAAAGGATTTTTCTTGAATGTGTTATGTTCATTACTGTTGGAGCTTTTCATATCCCCCATGGTTTCCTTTGCAGTTCTCTTCTCACTGAATCTGTGACTTGTTCATTGAATAATATTTGTTGGAGATGTTGCAAGGAAGAGCACTGTCAGACCTTTAGGAGAGCCAGCATTTGATATCTTGAGAATCTGTACTTACTACCTGTTTTTATTAGAAGAAAGTAAAGAATATCACTCACTTTCCCACTTGCAAATATTTCCTAGGATTTAAAAAAAAAAA
>WUAM01000407.1:1681132-1708302 GCA_024336885.1 Actenoides hombroni | reverse complement strand
AAAAAAAAAAAAAGAAAGAGAGAGAGAGAAAAACAGGTGTCATACATTAGGGCTCTTGCAAAGCCTTAAGGTTTTGATACTTTTCTTACAGGAGATAAAGAAACTTGCCTTTATTATATATGACAAAAGTGCTTGGGATAGCAGAGAAGTAGGGAGAAAGAAGCTTTTATTAAAAGATCTGTGGCTCTAAATCCCTAAACCCTTTTGCAGCCTGTGCATGGATGTGTGTACACTGTCTGCATCACAGCATTATTCAGCCACAGCACAGGCTGAGAATGACTTCCAGATACCTCAGCCAGGGATTTTCAGAGAACAGTAGGAGTGGGAGTCCGGTATTTCTCAACAGACAATGTTAATGAGAAAAACTAAGCTTGACAGATGGTCATGATGTGATCCTAAGGTGATGTTTCACATCTCTGATCAGTAACATTTGAACGCTGACAATATGATATATTTTAAGCATAGCTGCTTTGTTCTACTTGGAAGCAATAAAGCTTATTTCTGTGAAAGTACTGATCAGGTCCAGTCAAATTTCATCTGGGAGATGTGTTAAAGTCAGTCTCTCCACCCCCCTCTTCCTGGTGCTCAGTGGATTTGAAGGAACTATTAAAGCCGGGAAATAACCTCTCTCCTTTCTCTTCTGACTCTTCAGATTACAGAACAATTCCATTAATGTAGCTTCTAAATTTTCCCAGTAGTCACTCCCAGTTCTAGTTTGGTGAACCTAAATGTGGAATTTAGTCAATAAATCTTAAAACCAAACAGAAATGCCAACAAAAAGCCATTGGGAATTACCTGCTCAAATGCAGTATGGGTCCAAGTCAGCTTTGTAAACTGTTGGATGCCATCTGGGTATGACCACCTCCTCAGACAACAAACTTTGATATATATTATCATGGGTTCAAAATCATCAGCAGTACCTTCTTGTGCTCAGTGTCAAACAAGTTGAATTGTCATCATTGGAGGAATAAAGTTATTTGAATCCCTTGTAGTATGAGGATAAGTGATGATCACACAATTAAGCTGTAAGTAGTATCTTTTGGATGTACATGTTAACACTATGGTTTCTGCTTGGTGCAGTGTGCTGCTGATGGAGTCCTGAGTGTGGGTGTGGAGGAGAGGAGAAGAGGAGGAGCAAGATTCATGTTTCTTTTGCAGTTCCACTGATGGCTTGCTCAAAGGGCAGGATCCACAAATAGCATTAACTCATTATATCATACTGGTGAGAGACATGCAAACATTGTTCAATACAGCTGAGAGTCTGTCATGGTTTGTTTATAATTTATGTTCTCTATCTAAGCTGTTTTACATAGCTACACTTAAGAAAGAGTGGCCTTCAGCTGTAGGACTGTGGACATCTGCATTTTCTGTGGAACTGTGTCTGCATAGGTACCTATCCTTTTTACACATCCACTCCCCACCCAAGACGTTCGATGGCCCACTTTTGTTGGCCATTAGGCAAGCTAACCACAGAGGAACACATCTCTCCATTAAAGTAGTTGTTTTGTGTTGGTCTGCAGAGTAATTGCCTTTGATGCAGAATACTGCCAGCATCCTGTCTATGCTGATGCTGATACGGATTTCAAACAGCTTTTAGCACAGTTTGGTAACGGGGCAAGTTGAATCTCAAGAATAAACTTGTCACTTGCACCCCTCACCCACCCTGAAAACACTTGAAAATTAATTTGTTTCAAAGCTCTGGTGTGTGTGTTTGTTTTGACTTTCTGTTATTTGATTTCTAGCAGAACGTTGTAAAGTTTATGCAATTTTAGGCCTAGCAGTTAATGTGTCCCCTGCAGGCAGACTCCGTATGAATTAGAAAGAAATTCAATTACTGAACTACTGATAACTTATCTCAACAGAATGCAAATGGATTAAGATGGCTAAATGTTCACTCGCTTATAAATGTACCATTTAACTAGAAAACATGCTCTTTAAGAAAAACAACGCCACAAAAAAATTATTCTGATGTTTTATACATTTAAGTTTTTTATGCATTTCATATTATACTATTTACAAGTAAAACCATGATGGTCTTTGTTAAAGTAAATTAGACTTAAAACCACAAAAATAGTTTTACCAACACACCAAATGATTTATTATGTTTCCAAACAGATACAGTGGAAATGTTTCCTCCTTAAAAATTATGAATGGCCCTTTTGATAAAAAGTGTTACATATTTTTGATATATAGATTTGGTTTTCTAGGACATTATTTACCATAGTACTGAAATTAAGACTTCATTTTATGTAAAATATGGTAATTTCTATGTACAATCATTAGTTATTGTACATGGAACAATGAACTAATTCAATTTTCCTGCAGAAAAATCCTCTTTCTTGCAGTTTTTGAGCTGATCTTAATTTTATATACATACAAAATTGGCCTGTGAATAGTGTGTGTTCCTCAACTTCACAACCAGTGTAGGCACTGTGTTTATTGACTGAAATACTTAATGAATTAGCCCATGTTTCTCTGTGTGCTTAGAGAACATGGAACTTATTTATTCACAGTACAGGTAATGTATTTAGTTGTAGGCTTTTCAGTGGTGCATTCCCTTCCCAAATAAATAAATAAGAAAAAAATCTGTTACCTGTTTTACAGTTAGCATATAGGAAACTTGCTCTCATGTAGTTTTGGGAGACTGGTTAGACCAGAATTAAAACATAAAGACTTAAGTTTACTGTTACTTTGGATCTCAAAACTTTGTATGCATTGGTCTAAAGGGCTATACATTTTTAACAAGAAAATAAAATGGGCTTTTTAAAAATTCTTTATTTGTACCTTTAAGAATCACAATATGAAGTCATCCTACCAACACTGTCAATTAAATTAGTGCTTTATTACAATAATAAGTGCTAGATAAAGATGTTACTTTGGTAGGCTGAAGTCAAATCTTCTTTACACTGAATAGTTATAAATATACTCATTGAAATAATTGGCAAGAGTATGGGTATTTGATTTATTTCCATGGGCCTTTAGAAGGAAATTTGTTAAGAAATATCCCTGTGTAACTTTTATAAAACTGATATTTCTTCAGATCATAAACCAATTTTTTTTCTATTTCACAACAGTGAAGACAGTAAATGTGACTTGTAGTTGGGGAGTTAGAAGGATGAGTTTCATAAAAGTGTTTTTATGAAATAAGGTTGAAAGAGAAATAATGGATGATATATATTTGGTGTCACTAGCATAGCATATTATTATTGGATTCTTCAGGATGTGCAAAATGTGTTTGAAATCCACTGTCCCGGGATTGGGTCTTAGTTGTGCAATGTATAGGGCTTTATAACCCTGTCAAAAAAGGCATTCGTATATATATATTTAATCATAAGAATGGAAGTATTTCAGTTAGGGCTATAGTCAGGACCCATCCTTCAGTCTTACTACATCTTATAAAAGCAGCAGCTATCTGGAACACAACCAAACAGCATTACAGAGGAATGAGGGTGTGAATGAGAGGCTCAGTTGAACAGCGCTAGGTGGGTTCTGCCCTGGATCCCAGCTGCCCTGCCCCACATGCAGCTAGTACAGACTGCACACCCAGCACCTCATGGCCAGCTCCCTGCAAAGATGTAGACACAGCCAAGAGCCTGGTTTGTCCCAATTATAAAGGTCAGTTCAGCAAAAGCTAGCTTTCTGATAGATTCAGTGGAGTCTGAATTGGGTGAGTCAAGAATGAGACTTTAAAGTGATGGTTTACGTGGCCACATTATCTTTATTTCTCTGTGTTTTCTTCCTTAAACCAAAGGTCTTGACCCACTAAGGCTCTGTAAAGAGGCATAGTCCTGCACTTTAATAGAGGTGAATTGGTGTTGAAACCAGATGGAGTTTCCATTACCAACCTATTGATGAATTATGATTACAGCATCATACACATATAGAACCAAGTAGAAAATGTTTCTGCGCGTGATTATATTCAGATATGTGCTAAGATATTGACAACACATTTATGATTCTTTTTATTCTCGCTTCAGAAGCATTTTATAGGTCATGTAGTGTGTTAGTTCATCCAGAGTAATAGCTAACCTGCTATCCTCATGTATTCCTCTTCCAACTTGATGGGTCCACGAGAGAAGACACAGCATTGTACACACAGCAAAACTGCATATTCAGTTTAAATACTGAGGTGTGCTGTGGTTCTTCTTGCTTGAAAATGTCCAAATTAGTAGAGATCTTTTTGTATAGAAACATATAATTAAAAAAATAGCAAATAGATAGATTTCTTTAGTATTTGTGGTTTTACCATTTTTGTAGATTTCTTTGCTTCTTTATTTTCTACTTTCTCATTCTTCTCTTTCATTGTAGACTAGTATGGTCTAGCCAGAGAGGATTGATACACTGATTGATATTTCTGTTTTACTTTTTAAGTCCCAGTGAGTCAAAGCTAAAAGCAGATCTGTCCTGAGGATTTTCTGAAGCCATCCCAAAGAGAAGTCTATTTTATGGGGCTTATTGTACTGTGTTTTGCCACATAAAGAAAAATGGTACCTGTAGGCTGCACACCATCAGGAGTTTGGAACATATTTTAGACAAAAGTGGTAAGTTCATGCCTTCAGTCATCTGTGTCTATGCTGGAAGTAATTTTACATTACTAGTGAAGATGCCAATTAACATAACAATTTTAGTACCTAAAGAACCTACAAACTTATTCTGATGATTTAATACTGAAGTTGTTGACCAGAACACAAGTTCTTGCCATAAAAAAATACTGACAAAGAAACAGAGAATTATTTTTCTAGCCTGTCCTAAGCAGATGATTACACTACTGTCTTATCTGAAATTTTAATCTTTTAAATAGTTCCAACAGAAGACACTCTGAAGTCTTAACAAACCAGTCCTTTGCTCACCCCAGATGTGGCTCAGTTTTTTGTGATAACAAAGGAAATTTAAAAAGGAATGGTATGTATGCTGAAAAAAGTTCCATCTATAGTTCCACTCAAAATCCAATCAGTGCCAAATTGCTTCTGTTTTCCCCAAAGGTACCTTCAGTAGTACTCATCAAGGCAATGCAACAACTTCCGCTGCCAAGAAGGATAAAATTGTTCTATAGCCAACAAAAGGCATTTATTGATGCTGTGCCAAAACAAGATGGCCTTCTAATTATCAATGTTTTCAACTGCTACAGTTCAAGAAATGTTTTAAATAGACGTACCTGAAAGCACAGTTCTCACAAGATGTCTTTTACTATGTTAAGAACATCCCAGATACATTTGCTGATCACAAAGAACTGTTTCTATTAAGAAACATCACTTGATTCTAAAGCAGCAAATGAGCTTCTAACTTTTCTTAAAAAAAACAACCCCATCTACTAAAACTTGCCAGTAAAACACCCCAAAGATATGTGTGCCCGTGGAACTTCTAGATTTCACGAAAACAAACCCACAGCCCCCACAACCAGCTGTTCCAAGCTATTTCTTAGAGTAAAATGTAAGATGAAATTATTATTTTGTTAACATTTTCAGAGATTTGAGTAATAAAATGCTTTGAGGCAGAGAAGGGAAAAAAATCCCAATGCAGACAAACCTCTTTAAAGCCACGTAATCTGCAATGTTCACCTATCCTGCAGAATAAAATGAACCTATGGTGAAGGATATTTTAGGTGTTCATAATGTGGGAAGGAAACTAAAGAACATTCAAATCCAGAAAATGTGTAACAATGTCAAAAAGAATGCAAACAGCACTTTACAGTATAGAATTGCACAATTTCTTTAAGGGATATATTTAATTTTGTTTTTTTTTAATTGCATCCTAAAGGGATAATGGTCTTCAAAGACAGTAGTGGGTAGATGTGTATAGACTGCTTGAAGGAGCTGCTAGAAAGGTGGAAAATTTCCTTTTATTAGAGGTTGGTCTCCAACAGTTTGAAGTTATCATTAGAATACTTATACTGCTACATAGGTCTCTACAACAAACATTGACTGCAGTATTGTGCTTTTTTTTTTCTCTAAAAAGCTAAGTGCTGTGTCTGAAGGATGCAACATTGTCCGTTAGTACCAGGTATCTAATGTATCCTGGTAAGCTGGGAGGAAAGTTTCTTGATTTCCTGGAGGGTATTAATGCACAAGGATGTGGGGTAATGATAGAAGACAGTGTGGTCTAAGGACAGATTTGAAATTTTTGCTCATCTTAAGCAATTTATCTTCTGTTAAACTGAAAATAGTATGTTAATATGCCCTATATTATCTGCAGCTGGATCAGTATTTTATATATAAACAATAAAAAAACCAAACAACTGTATAACTAAGGGACGAATATAAAGGGAGCCTATGGAAGTAGGGAATGTATATATTATAGCTGTTAAGAAATGTGAAAGGCAAGAAAGAAGTCTATACAAGTATTGGGAAATGTTCCATCAGTTAACAATAAAGATAACAAAGTGAAACACAGAAAGCCTCTTGTAGTTAAAGATTTCTGTTGTTGCATCTGTCTGCATGTGTTAAAAAAGGCTAATTGTGACCATGATCATTTAAATAAGGAGGAAAAATAGTCTCCAATAGGGAAAGAGCATTAAAATAATTTGACTTCGAGTTAGAAAAGCCTGATGAAATTTTTCTCGAGTGCTTAAGGAAGTTGCCAAAACCTCTAGCGATTATTTTGGGGAGCTAGTGGAAAATAGGTGAGATCGCGGAAAATTAAGCCAGCTGTAGTGTACTATTTCTCTCTGCTTTTGGGGGTTAGAAGTTTCTGGAACTTATGAACACATCTCCTTCCTTTTGTTAACTTCAAAGATATTTGAACAAATTATTAAGCAACTTACAAATATCTGGAAAATAAGTAAAAGCTAGCATTGGTTTGTTCCTGAAAGATCTATCTGTTTTTCTTCTTTGACATCATAATTGGTCTAGTAAAAGAGAGAAAAATAATAGATGTTATAGATCTTGACATCTTCATAAGCAAAGTAGATTAATATGGTCTACAGTAAAATTACCATTTTATGGATTGATAGGTCTATAAGCCCTGTATAGCAAGGAAGAAATTAACTCAGCAGCAATTAGGAATGTAAAGCTGTAAAGACACCCATCTGTAGAATACTGGCAGAAGACCAGAAAGGGAAGAAAGCTGTCTGGAAAAATCTGATCTGTGAATAGAGTGAATTCCTAAGGAGGTCATATGCAGACTCACTTAGGGAAAAAAAAAGACAGCCTCTCTCAAAGTTGTTAATTGCAAAGAAGGCCTCATAAACTGAATAAGACCAGTATGTGTCAACAGGCAATAGCATTGTCTGGGGGCACATTTCTGGTCTGGGACAGCATGGCCCTGACCAGAAAAGTTTATCCCATTACATTGCTACATTAGCCCCAAGTGTGATAACTCATCACTTCTGTGCTGAAGGTTATGGAAGGTCTGCTCAGCTTTCTCAAGCACAGCCATGCCATTGTCTGAGAATTACAACAGGAATACTAATATATCACTATGACCAACAACTATCTCTTGGCTCTGGTCAGCCAGCAGCAGTGAGTACTGTGGATACAGGCACTGACTTAGGGTGAGGACAGTAAGACTAAAGGCCTGCACTGGCTGAAATAGTGTTGAGTGGTGGCCCTGAAGTGTCTGAGGTCTTTGCCTTAAGTAGGCGTACTGGGCATTACCTGTGGCCATGTCCTTGGTGCTTTTCCCAGATGCCAATGGTCATATCATTAGAAACTCTCAACTGCTCGAGTTGGGAATGGATGGTAATAATATATCTTCCTTAGCTGCCAGTCTTGATATTGTACATCTTGCTTGACAGAGGCTAAAAACAAGAGCTAAATCAGTCCTGAGATCAGTCTAGCTGTTTTAGAGGATTTTTCCTGGAACACTTGGCTGTGGGAAGAAAGTATTTCCATTGATACTGTTCAGAAAATCTGAATGATATGAAGTATTGTCTTGCTATGGGATTGCACTGTCACTACTAAAAGAGCGGTTATGGTGCTATGTCATCCTTCCAGCCTGAGGGGTAAAAGAAGAACCAGCATACAGTAGTCTCCTGGATGATGTTGGAGTTGGTAGCAAAATCCTGATGTAATTATTCTGTTAATATGTGTGAGGCAAAAGAATTTACATATACAAGGAGGTAGGTTGGACTGTGATCAGAGATCCCATTCATTCAACCACACCAAACCACATCTGGAGTTAAATCCGAGGTTAAAATACCAGGCATACGAGAACAAATACAGGGTGTTTAGGAGTAGGTTCAAATTTTAAACATGGACATGAGTAAGAGGTCACATTTAACAAGGAAAATCTGAGTAGCCCCAGGAGATATCATGTCTGAGAGGTAATAACTCTGAATTGTAACTTTTCCTCTAAATCTTATAATATAGTTCTTATATATGCCTCTGCACATTCTACCAGTAAGAATACAATGATGGAACCACTGCTCTGTCTCTTTCTCAGCCTCCTGCTCATTCCCACTAGCTGAGTGTGAATAAGTTGATACTTCTGTTTAGCCACACTTCCTGTAAATGACAGGAAGCTGTATTGTTATTGTTGTCTGACATGTTCAGTGTGTACTGATACGACTGCACTAACATAAACCCAGGAAACAGCCTATATGAATTTGACAAATACTCCAAGCCAAATGCTGCTGAAGACTTTTCTGCCATTCTTATACAGTAAGAAGCAATAGAGGAAAGGGAAATCATACCTAAGAAATTGAATGAAACATCTCCAGCACAAGAAGCGAGAAGTATCCAGATGGGAGCATATTTCTGAAGAGAAAAAACAGATGGTCATACCTAAATCATTGCATCCTGATTCTCGAAAAAAAAAGGAAGTTGGTCAGTAGTTAACGAGCTTTTAGTAAAAGAAATACTATGAATATGATATGGACATGAATAAGTTGTGTTATAAATTGTTATTAATCCATCACTATGATATCAGCACTCAGAGTCACAGCTGTTCACCTGCTGGGCTGTGTTATAACATCTATTAAACCTCTGTTAACTCCTTAGAGCTAAATGGAAATTTAACAGTAACGTGTGATCCTGTGGCACATAAGATAGCACAGATAGTATGATATACATGAAGCATAGCTTTTGGAAGACAGTGTTTGAACCTAAGAAATAGCAGAAAGCTTGTGAGTTTGAAGAACAGCAGCACAGAGATCCAAATCACTGAATGCCAGCTGTTAACACAATTGCATTGTAAATCTATACTTCAGTTCCATCACACAATGATACTTCACAGATTTAGTCTTCTCTTCTTCTTGTCTTTGTAGAGAATCTTGGATTTATATTCCTCTCTGAACAAAGAGCCAAAAGCCAATGACTGTTTTACAAACTCAAGTAGAGTTTAATCTCTGATCTATTCTAATTGTGATTCAGACACTCACTGTGCAATAGAAATATAATAAAATTACCTTCTGTAAATGAATGCAGATTTTGATCATATGTTGGAGCTCATCAGAAATTCTTCAAGATTATGCAAAGAGTGAGACACAACAACATGAGAGGAACAAAAAACAAAGCATGAGATGTTTTCAATGGGAAAATTTGTTGATTAATGTCTCAAAATGCCAAGAAAATAGAAGAAATGTGGGCCGAAAGGTTAAGATGTAAGTATTCATGTAATTATTATAATTTGTTGGAACTTTTGGGGTATTTAGATATACTGTAAAACTTCAGCAAAAGTAACTAAAAAGAATACTTTTTGTTAGCTAGTTTTAAAAATAGTTGTAAATATTGTAGAAGAAAATATTTTTCTTCTTGTTGATGCTGAGAAAATTTTTTATTAGCTCAGTCATTTGCATGTGACACAAAAAGCATTTTTTGTTTTGCCTTAATGCAACAATTAGCACAATTGTTAGTGTAGGCTGGATAAATGAACTTACAAATGGATAAAATTAAAATTTCACATTTTCAAATGGCATTCAGTGTCCTAGACTAAAGCATCTGAAACCTGATGAAACATGGTATGTAAGCAGAATGCATTCAGGAGGTAACTAGTACTGAGATTGCTTTTAATCATTCTATTGTCTTATACACCCCTCAGAATGCAACGAATTCTGTTTTGTTTTAGTAATCTTTTCAAGGAACATACTTCTAAATGCAATAGAAAAAGAAGAAGAAGAAATTCATAAAAATGTGCCTTTGGTTTACAAAAATATATTTGTTATACTTTATTATGTTGTCAGATGACATTTTTCAAATGTATGTATGTATGATTTTTGAGACTGAGATTATATTTAATCTCACATTTTTTTTGTGTGTAATTTATGCAGTATTTTGCAGATAGCTATGTTTTCAGCTTTATCTGAAACAAAGGTGGCCACACCTTCACTATGTGTTAGGCTGAGCCCAGTACAAGCCTGCTGTTTCCTGTTCTGTCTTTCTTTATGCACTGTCTTACACACAGATTCCATGTTTCTTCACTGCCCAGTATGATCAGATTTCAGGATAATTGACATACAAATAGTGCTGATATGGTGAAAGAGTATGGATTCATACACACCAACAGATTATGTATTACTTTAAATGCAAACACAATAGTGTGGTGTCATGGGTGAACGTGATTAAACCATCTTTGCTGCCCCACGAGATGTCCCAGTTGTTTATTGCTATTCATAAGTAGAAATAACTGTTCTAGGTCATATTTGTTGAGGGGTTTACTCTGAAAGATTCCTAGGCCAAGATTATTGTCATTTGTTCAGGGATATCAATATTTTAAATATGAGTTAATTTTATTTAATGCTTTTTTTAATGGAATAATTTTATTTTTATCAACAACAGCGTTCTAACCGGAGACCTTCATTTGTGGCTGTTTATAAAGCCAGGCCACAAACTGTACTTCATTTTGCCAGCAAGAACTTGATTATATTAACCTTAATTGTGCTGTACAATACTTCATCATAAAAAAAACCCCAAACAAACAAACAAAAACCCATCAAACCCCAGAAATTACCCTACTCAAGGCAGTGAGATTTTCAGAGTTCAATGTAAAAACTGGAAAATGACCATGTGTTAAAGACAAGTCTAAGATGCAGGAAGCTCTACCTATATCTTTGAGTTCATTCCAAATTTTTACTATGGTGCTTGCTAAGTCACTGGCAAAAAAGGTGAGCTATTTAGGCACAGATCTGAAAAGAAGAACTGAAGAGCCTTTAAGGAGAACTTTAGACTTAGATACCTGGATACAAAAGGGAATTTGAGAAACTCACACACATTGGGCTGCCTGATCAGAGTGCAGACAAATTTAGCAGAAAAGCCAAAAGTAAATGTACATCTATAACCTGTATGCATGAATAAGGAGGGTTTGGATTCTGATTTATGTTTGATATAAATAAATGATCCCAGGGCTCCCCTCTTGCTCAAGTCATGTAACCGCTAGTTTGCAGAGTCATGCACTGGTCATAACCTGAGGTCTGTTAGTCACCATTGTGCTGCTGAGGAAGTCAGACGACATGCTCTGGGCTGGGAAAAAAAAAATAAGTTGCTCTTACCTGTTTGTATAGAAAAGTGAGCTGCAATCATAAGTGGATGAATGTCCTGATCTGCTTATCAAGTCATGTGCCTAAGACTTGAAGTGAGACAAAGTTTTGGACAAATTGTTGTTGATAAAGCTTTATATTTTTTAGTTTACTGAGAACCTATTCTGAACACAGCTCAGCTTATTCCACTTTTTGAGGTTCTCCATCTTAAAGACAGAGGGTTTTTTCTGTGTCAGGTACCAAAAGATTTATGGATTCCACTAAATTCCTTACAGGTATTATTCCTAAAAGTATAAGTGTGTATCAGCAATGCAAATCTGAAAGAGGCATTTATTTGTCTTACTGTGTTTTAGTTCACATTTAAATGCTGAAGGGCAGCATGAATGTCCTGTGAGCATAGATATATTCACCTGGCGTGATGCTCAGATATTGCAGCAATGAGGATCTTAATAAAACTGTGGACTTCTCATGTCCTTAGCAGATCCACTCCTGTTCACATAAGGATGTAAGTAGAAAGAGGGTTAGAAGCTGGCTCTGTCTAAGGTGATGTAGTGCGTCTATGGGAATCCCAGGAAAGTGAGCATAAGCTTTGCTAAAATAAGATGCAGTTGTGCCAGCAACTTGAGTCAATGTTACTCTTATTATACACAAAATACTTGTAAAATACTACTTACCAAACACTTTATTGGTACAAAACTTAGCTCTTAGCTTACTTATTGTAACAATTGTCAATATGCATTGATATATTTTCCTTTCCTTGATAACATTTTTTACATGTAAGGCACTGAAGCTTCACATTGATAAATAAACACACTCAAGAGTGTATCATAGCTATAAAAATATGTAGGGGCTTTATAATTACATAAAAACTTTGATAAGCCATTTGAGTTTGCTATGAGCAAGCATGAGTACGATAATGCACATGGTTTAATCAATGCACCTTTCAAGGGAGCCACATTTGGGAAAATGCAAAAGCCGTATCTTTGCAGTCAGTAATAAATATTTCATTAAATTATCTCTAATTTAACTTTCACTCCCATTGGCAATCCTCTGGTGGTACACACTTTTTTCTTCTTGATTTTACTGCCCTGGTAACATGCAATCATCCCACAGCCCTTTGCTTTCTGATCTATGGTATATTGCCTCTCCTTAAATTAATCTCATAGTCATCATCTCGTTTAAGTGGGTAATATTTGACCGTCTAATCAGCTTAAAGCAACCTGAGTAGAATAATATGGGCTTACGTTTGGCATTCAGAAACATTTCTGAAACAATGAAAAAAGTGATTTGACAAAAATATGTGATTTAAATTATTCTTTTTATGCATGAAAATGCATACTCCTTTTACTGATATGATTAAATTGCCTATGTATCTGACTTTTTAATAATGAAAAAGAAAACCCTGGAGTGTTTAGATGATTTGCTATGTTCATTTAAAGCAAGGAATTCAGCAGTAACTATTCAGGCATTTAATTTTCTTGTGGAATGTATACTGAATATAATCAGTGACATGGCTTTTTAGGGTGGCAAATTTCATAAAGATTTGTTATTTTTCTGTTTTATGTGCTCCTCCTTTTTAGTGCTTTCATTTGTATATACTAATTACAGTGAAAAGGAAAAACTCAGTTTATCTTGTCATCCAGCTATAGAAAGAAGTATGTTCAGATTTTCATACTTGTCAAGTTGCAGGTTTCATAGATAACAATTTTCTTTCAAGGCTTTAATATGTTTTCTGGGCAGATAGTAAAGTCTTCTCTTGGAAATCAAATTTAGAACTTGAAAATTAATAACTATTTATCCCGATGTCAGGTTTTTTACTGGCAGGTAACAGTTGTTGCTTTTTTGGTGGCTATTATAGCGTTTGCTCCTTGGGACAAGGGCGATGCTTCTCATCTAGAAGATAGAAGTTCTTCAGAAACCTTCATGGAAATGAATGTAGGATTGTAAGGAAAATTAATATAGTGTCAAATAAGGTCTCGTAAGATTTGCCTACAAATGGGACACTGGACACTTAACAATTTAAGTCTGATTTAATTTTTTAAGTGGATTAGTATGAAAAGAATTTCCAAAGAGAACGTTGCCTCTGCAAGCTGTTTTTCCTTGCTGTGTGTCATGGTGAAGCGGTGTTATAAGTTTGATGTGTTGTCAGTGACCTAAATTGAACTGACACTGATGTTTACCTGTAAAATCTTAGATACTTGCTTTTGATTGTGAAAAGACCTTTGCCTTGCTTAGACTGAAAGTTAGATAACATGCATTTGTTAAGACATCTGCTCAGTTTTTTTATATGTAGTCTGTTCTCAATGAAGCTTCATTTCCCATTCCTTGCACATTATCCAGCCTCAACTTCTTTGGATACTTGCCTCATTCACTAGATACTATCCTTCTTCTCCAGAAACATGTCAGTAGCTTTCCACATTGCATCCTACTACTTTCTCACATTCTTAACTTACTTTAAAATTAATGAAAATTCAGGAATTAAAAAAAAAATCTCTACACCAGATATTTATTTTGACATAAACTTTTGACAGGCATGTAAATTTGGTCCTTTCTGCCTAAATCCCATGTGGAAGAACTAACCCTCAAAAAACAAACCCCTGCCCTGCTTCAGCTGCAATTTCCAGCACTTTTCCAAGGCCCTCAGCATAGTAATAGTAGCAGTGGTAAACCAGAAATCCCACTCAGAGTCCTCTAGCTCTCTAAGGAAAAGTATGAATGACATTTACTTATTATTCAGTATGGTAATATGTCCAATTGTCAGGGTTTCCTTTGCTTTTAACAGTCTGGGTATTCTAGCACAGGGATAGAAAGATCTACATTGCTTTTTATGACAGTTTCAGATACTCAACATTGTGAAATAAGGGACTGCAGTATGATAAGAACTATTTGATATGAAGTACATATCAAAGAGCCTAGCAGTTAAGACATGCTGGCCTGAAGATACTGAAGATAAAAGAATTTCCAAGTTATACCAACTTCATTTCCTACATGGTCTTTTTATTCTTTCTTCTTTTTTTTTTTTTTTTTTTTTTTCTTTTCTTTTCTTCCTTTGTAGGTATTTCATGTTTTAAGCTAATAACAGAAGCTTTCTGAATTTGGAAGTGCAGTTCTTCTCAACAGTACTTCCTAAGAAACACTTCTGAATTAAGTGAATTTGTGGTAGGTCCTACAGTGAGACCTATCTGCCACTTTGAAAGATAATTTATGACTACTGTCACACAGTAATTTTAGCAGGACTTGTTCTGATACTGCTGTAAGAACCCATTTGTCATCTAGCTTGTTGATTAGGTATTCATCTTCTTGGGAGAAAAATACTAAACATTTTCCTCTGGAAAAGAGGCAAACAAAAATTCCACGCACTAAAACCCTAAAATGTCCCATGAGTTTAATCTGGATACTAGAAATTCTAGAATGCCACTTCAGGAAAAACATTACACTTTATATATCTACGCTTCTGTAGTATGATTTCGGAGCCTAGTAGTTGTTAGAAAGATATAATTACTGCTATAACTTACTGAGTTACCCAAATTTGGTTGCATGTACAAGCCAAATATGAAAAAAAAGTCAGAGCATACCCTCCTGAGCAAAGCAAAATTGTAACCCAGCGGAGGAATGTTTGTCTGGTTTTATAGCTGTTTGTGTCTGTGCCCAAAAACACAATTTAAACACGGAAAAAAAGAGCTTTTTATCTTCAAAGGTAGTACAATCAGTGTCAATTACTGGCAGAAAAAATACCCCCATAGATATATATTTGTGGCTTTGCTAGCACATTGAAAGAAGAAACTGCAAAAAAAAAAAGACCTCTGGGCTATAAGTAAAGTAAATAAAGCGTTATATATTTAGAAAACAACAATGCAAACCACAGGAAAGAATGTATGAAGAAGAACTTGAAACCTTTTCTTAGCTAAATATAATAAAAGGAGAGAATTCAGAGAATAAAGCTGCCTTCATAATGGTAAATTACTAATTGTTTTGAGACTCATTGTATGCTTCACAGTACACTGCCATTTAAATGATGGACCTGTGTTACCTGTGTGGTATACTCAAGCCCAGTGTTGCAATTTATAGGTTGGGTTTCACCACTTGCACACAAGGGTTGTGAGCTTTTTTTGTTTGTTTGTTCATTATGTGTGTGTGTTTGTTTTGGTTGGGTTTTTTGTTTGTTTTTTTGTGTCTGTGTTTGTTTGGTTTGTTTGTTGGGTTTTTTTTGTTTGTTTGCTTGGTTTGGTTTGGGTTTGTTTGTTTTGTTTTATTTTGTGATGTGGCGGGGTTTTTTTCCGTTGTTGTTGTTGTTTGTTTTTTAATAAAAAACTCTGAAATTCAATAGCTCTCAAAAGTGTCTGGTGACAGTAAAGTGAGATATTGTTTGTTCCTCTAGACGACATGCATATATTCAGTGTCATTTTAGTTTTCAGACACTGTAGAGAAGAGGGATCGTGGGTTTCTGATTTCTCCTTTCTCACATGGTTCATCCTTTGGTAATGTCGGGAAAGAAAAGTGTTTATACTTCTCTTTGCACTGGAAACTTAAATAAAAGGTGCCTGAACATAAGAGGCTGCTAGAGGCATTTTTCACATTCATCCATTCCTGAAGGAAAGATGTTTTGCCAACAGGTGGGCATTTAAAAGACTACAGTCCCTTCATAGTCTGTGTGTTTACAAGCTTATTGTTATGGTTTTGCCTGTTGACCATTGTTATTATTATTTTTGATCTATCTGAAATAGTTTAGTACAAACTTCTATATTGCCACAAAGGTTCCTTCAGTTATCCCTTTTACCCCATCTCAGGGGAGCCAGTCTTCTTCCTCAAAAACATCCCATTTGCATAGGTCCATACTTTGGGCTGTCTAGTTAGGGTTCACGTGCCCAGAGCATAAGGTCTGGAACATGACATGTAGACTTTGGACTAAAGCTACTTACAGGAGAAATCTGGATGGAAAAAACCCCCACACTTAAATTACTTCCCTGTGAAGGAAATGAAGATATCAATATGATATCACATTTATAATGATAATCTGCTTACGTTTAGCTGTTAGATATCCCAAACTCTCTCTGTTCTCTTCCTGAATAGCTTGCTTACTTCATTTGTTCACAGACTTTGTGGCCTGGGACTCTTACCTTGAAGGCTTGGTAAGCCTCAGATAATTATGTCGGTCAGCTTCTGTAAAGCTGGAAGCCAAGTTCTGCTTGGAGCTGAAACACTCAGGACATAGACTTCTGATGCTATTCCAGCAAGACAGGAACCCACGGATAGACTGCACAGAAAGTCTGTAAGGTACTGGTAGTCTTGGGATCCCAAATGCTATTCACTTCCCTTGATCTGCTCCTCTTTGGAAGGAGGCAACTTGAAAGCCTGTAAATTCCCAATAATGGATTAGTCTGATTCCTGAAGTTATTTTTAAGTAACAGACCTAATCTGGGAACCTGGATAGTGCATGGCAAGATGACAAAAACTTAGAGTATCAGATGGAAGCCTACTTGTGACTTTGCAGAAGTTTGCCAAAACTTCATGTTCCCATCAAAAGGTCATTGTTAATCATATCTTACTCATATGGGAAAAAAAAAATCATTTACTGGAACGTTCTCAAATATCTTGATAAGAGATACTTAACCTGTATTAACTACTCTCTGGTGTTTCAGTCCAAACTGACTTAAAAAGACACAAAAAGTCAGTCTATTGCTGTAAACATATTGGACCTGAGAAGTGAATACAGATGTTTAGAGTTCATAATTTCAATCTGGAATGAGAAATTTTACATCAATGCTCAAAACCATAATTTTTATTTGACAGCCTGGATTTACTTAACAGAGCATAATAAGGAAGAAAAATTAATGCCTCCTGATTCCTAACCTCTTATTCCATTCATTAACTTCTTCGATTTTCACTAGAAATAATGATGCCCCCACTTCCAGATGTTTCTTTATTAGATTCCTTCCAGGAGAGAGAAAAAACACAAGCCATCCCAAATACTGAAAGTTTGCAACTCATTAACACATTTTACATATCATAAAGACATACTGACAATGTTAATTAGTGACAAAGGCTTGATTGTTCTTTAATTACTCTGCCAAAAGCTTGTACAAAATATAAAGATTCAAATAATACAACATATGTTATAAGTGGATTGGTTTTAATGATATCTTCACGTACCAACATGTATATTTCATTACTAAGCTTTATTTATTAGCATTTTAGTGTGACCATTAATAATAAAAACACTGGGTTATGTACATGAATAAGAAAATGATTACTACAGACTTTTAAAAGACACCTGACATGACAGTGCAGTTTTATGTACTACAAAGTTCCCAGTATCAGCATCTGGATAGGGTGTAGAGGTCATAAAGCTCTTCCCATCATCCTAACTATCAAGTCATTACGTATTTGAAGAAATGACTCTTTATTGAAAAATATGCGGTCTGTGGAACAGAGTGTACTCCTCAGAACATGCCCTGTTGGGGAGAGGGTCAAATCTGTCTTATTTTATGTGGCCCTGAAGATCTGGCTTTCTGAAAACTAGTGTTCCCCTTTGAGGATGATTCCACTTGCAGTTATATTTCTGCTGCATCTGTAGGTTTCAGGCTTGAGGTGAGAATTGGATGCAAGTCCCTGACTTTTTGCGTGCTCTGATAGTTGGTTATTATATATTAAATGAAAAGAGTAAGCTCCCCAAGCTGTCTTTCCAAGAAATGATTGAGCCTGAAATCGACTGGAACAAGTCTCATGCCCTTTTACATTGAATACATTTTTAGAGCAGTGCTATACTACCTTCAGTAAAATGACTGTTGTTACAGACTGATAATAGGACAATGCTGGCTTAATTTATTGTATCTGTTTGTTTATTACTGATGTATGAAGATGACATCAGCTTGGATTTGAGCAAATAACTTTTATGCTTAGCAATAGGAGGTTAATTTCTCAATTTTGAAGTTTAAAGTTTTGTTATTCAAATATGAGCAAACTTCCTTTTCCTCACCTGCATGCTGTTTTATACTACAGGATAGGAATAGGCATGTGAAATCAAAAACGTTGCATGTATCTGGTGGTTATTATATATTTTCTATCATCTCTCCATTCTCCTTTAAAACCAAAAAGGGAAGAGGAGATATTTCAATCAGATTTAATAAGGAGGAAAAGCCATTGTATAAGTATGAAAACAACTGGGTTTGCCATTTTTTTTTCTCCAGTTTTATAATACTGTCATTTCACAGAATAGTTTTCAGCTGGAACAATTCTTTGCATTCAAGAGCACCTGTGTCCTGAATAATTAAAAAATCTATTGTAATCGCCTTTTCATGATATCTAATTCACTGCAAAAATGTCAGATTTCACTTTGCTAAACACAATGAAAAAAACTAGGAGAAGCAGATGGTTTGACATTTTGAAGAAGGTAGACTGCAGAAGGATGCTGAGTTCATTCACAGAGTTGCCTTGTTCAATTCAAAAAGATGCCTTGTTCATCCCAGTGAGGAGCTGGGAATACTATAGGACTAATGATCTCACTCTTCAGAATTAATTATGCACGCACAGTCACTTTGAGAGTCTTCCAAAAGATGACATATTACGTTCTTGAAAGAAAACCAAGGACTTCCATACTGAAGCGTAATGCAAATGAATGGATTTTGAACAGAGAGATTAGAGTAACAGGTGAGAATCAACACTCTTTGGAGCATAACGCCCTTTTATTTTTCCAAAGGAAAATTCCTGATCCACTACTGAAAAATCCTGATTTTGAAAATCTGGAATACTGTCTTCTGGACTAAAGGAGAGTAACTGAAAGCACTGAGACAGAGAAATGAGTGGTTATATGGTTGTATTTTGAGCATATTCCTAGATATTCCTAAGAACTTTATAGCTGCACTAACTTGTATTTTCTGGTTGCTTGTACACAGTTCCAGAGAAAAAAATGCAGTGCTTTGGAGGAATGGATAGCGTGCAAAGAAGACTGTTTGTGAAATATGTATGTTTATGTATATTTAATTAATTTGGGTGTTTATTTTTGCTAGGGATAGAAATTTGTCATTCATCTTTGTTTCTGAGTGAGTTTTTCACTCTCAGTATGACTCACCTTTTCTTTGCAGTGGCAGCTCATGGTCCATAGTGCTAAGTGAGAATGAATCTATCAAGAAAATTCTGAAGGTGTCTGCAAGTGTTAATGATTTTCTGGTGTCTGAGGCTATTTATTGCCTGCCAGTTTTGCTTGCCTGTTTTCAGATATTGCCAGCCTTCATTGAAATGATGTGGAAGATATCTCCATTAGGAACAGGAAACAAATACTCTTTGCTAACATAATTTGGTCTTTAATTATTTGCTCGTGTATTATTGTTCCAAAGCCTCCTGGCTTACAAGAACACAAATACATGGCACTCATCAGCTTCTCATCTCATAGTACTGTGAATGACCCTTTCCTGATTTATTAGGCATTGTTCAAGCTATGCTTTGAAGACAGGATTGGGAACTTCTTACTTTTTCTGTCACTGGTCCGTTCTTTTCACAAAAAAAAGAAATGGAAAAAAAAGGAAGAATTTATCCATACAACATTTTGTGAAGTACAGGTTATGATATTTTCCCATTTTACAGATGGGAAACTGTTCAGTCAAAAGGATACACTACAATTGTTGTGAAACGGTGTAACAAATATAGGGCTTGTCTGCTCTCGTTTCACACTAAATGTTTTGGGGAAGTCCAAAGCCTAGCTCCTGTATCTTCAGGTGGAGCTGCACGGGTGAGGTATCAAAGCAGAAACACGAACAATTTCACTTCCAATAGAATTTCATCCTGAATGCTGGTTTGGTAAAACTGAAGCTACTGATAACAAACGGAAAATTAAACATTTTCACAAAAGGAAGGTGGGCAAAATTCAGCCATTCTATGTTGTTTGGTGGTAGCCAGCTGGCTAATAGCACAGATTTGTTGGCAACTCATTTATCAGATTTACAGCTCTCAGCTGCAGAATATGCTGATTCTTCCTCACTGAAGTGGCACAAGGAGGTAGAGAGCGGGCAGGAATTTGAAGGTAAGAAATAAAGGATCAAAGGGTACAAAGCTGTAGGAAACTAAACTTTCTCAGAGTCACTATGGTACGAACAACTTATCCAGCTGTCATAGAGTGCTTAAATGGTCAGAAGACCCTTAGTTTTGCTTTCGATTGAAAGGCAGTCATACTGTGCAGATGTTTAGGGCAGGATGCCAATATCTGATACTTTACCTAAATGCTTTCTGTCTTCTTTGCCCCATCAGTGTCCTACTTAAGCAGTTTTCTGACTTGGATTTTTGTTATATTTTTCAGCAACCTCATACATGCTGTGTGCTAGCAAGGGCAGTGTGCTTTATGAGAACATGGTAATAGAAACTTGAACTGTTCTGTATTGTAAGTGTGCTGTACTTTGTGATTATGATGAAGTAAGAAAGTATGTGCATACCATACTTTCAGTTCTTTATGTAGTGAACGGGTTGGCTTACACATTTACATGGCTTCATATTGTGAAATTTCTCCTTTCAGTAAGGAGGAACAAAGCTATTTTTATGTTCACTGAAACATCCTATACTTATCCAAGGACAGAAAATTTGGATAGTGTGCTATAGGTGTTTCATCTCAGACTATCATCATGGGCAATTTGTGAGATGCTTAAAGTGCTACATCTCAAGGTGACCTGGAAAACGTCTCCATTTGATTTGGAAGCATCACTTGTCTGTTTAATACTTTTAATTTCTGTGTTTATTAGCCTCCTGACATACACAGGTCCTTGGCAGCAGAACCTGAAATTTGATGGGGATTAATATATATGTGTTTTCTGAGGGCACCACAATGGCATGATCAGTTGTGATTACACAAGCTGAAGGTAGTGAAAACAAAACAAATCCAAAAAACATTGCAGGCCCAGGAGAGATAAGTGAGGTTTGCCTATTTGAGACTGCTGGAAAGAGGCTGCACAGTAGATACCGTGCAGTCATAAATTTGTAATGAGTAGCCATTGTGGCTGGGGGGATAAATATTCAGTACCTGTTATTACCTGATAAAGTCATACATATGTATGGATCCATTTTATGTGATAATTAGAGAATCTAGTTTTAGCATCTGCTGTTACCTGATACACCAACTTTATTATTTTAAATAAAAGAAAAGCAATAATTCACAAGATACAGACACCATGAAGGTGTGAAACAAAGCTCTCAAAGAGGAGAGAGGAAAGAAGAACAGTGTTTCAGATCCATAGTGTTAAACAGGAGGCTGTGTGAACAAGAACTATGTGTGCTTGCTTTCTATATGGTTTATTTGAAATACTCCCACCTGCTTTCAGAGTACATTTGTAAACTATTGAACTAAGTTTAATTTTAATTGTGTACAAATTTGGCCATACTAAATATGTCTTATTTTGAGGACCATTTCTAAATATGACTGCCTGCCAAGATAGCTGAATTTTATAGCTCACCTCCAACAGAGAATTTGGCCAATTTGGTAATCCATTGACACAATAGTAAAATAACATCTGACAAATAAATAATAAGAAAAGAGAAGTTAAGAATCTCTATTTTACATTACAATCTCAGTCTTGGGACACGACATGTTCATGCTACTTCAAGTGCAAAATATTTGGAGTCCTTATTTTTCCTCCTCAGCAGAGGTGGTGGGAGGAACTAAACTGAGCTTCAGATTGTTTTCTTGCAGAGCTTTTAGACTTCCACAGTTGTTTGTCAGCATAAATTATTTTCTGTTTTTCCTAAGAGCCACTTAAAAAGTTCCTCTTTGGTGAGGAACATATCTTAGCAAGGTGACCCCATGAAAAACAGAAGTATTTTTGTGAGAAAATGGAGAATGATACATAAAATAATGTTGTATGTTGGAAAAGTACAGGGAGGAACCCAGTGATCCCAGAAGTTTTTGGTGGGGTGTGAGTCTATGCTATGTCTTACTCAGAAAGATGTCCGAGTGCTTGTGATGTAGAAAAGAATTCTGGTACCACTGACATTCATGAAACACCTTCCTTAGAACTCCTATTTTAGCTGCCACTGTTTGACCCTGCTGCTGCCTTTGCATAGACCATGAGCAGCAGTTTGCACACATTTTCTGTCTGGTGCCCCTTTTAGTTGTCCTCCTCATGTGGCTGATCACAGCTCTTTGTTCCTAACAACAGAGCCTGGCAGATGGTCTGTGTGACATAAAAGCCTTTGATTATGGAGTACTTAACTAACCACAAGGCTCATGGGAAATACACCCCACACCTGATATTCATAGGTTAGCATCAAATCTGTAAATATTTGTAGAATTAATTTGAACTTGACACTCCTACCTTTAGTCTTCAAAGGGCTTGGAGTTGCTGGTAGAAATCTGATATTTCTTAAGATGTGAATGCAAATTCACCATTCTTTCATTCTTTGAAAGAATTAATGTGTTTGCTTATCTGAATAAATTATCTGTTTGTTTAAAGCTCCATCGTAATGCAAATGTGAAGTAAGGATGGTAACTTCTTTGCCTTACTGAGTTTTATTCTACAGCAGAGACCTTTTTTACCCCATTAGTTCCTCAGCTATGTTGGTCCTTTTGCCACAATTTTTTTCAACCCTTTTATGTGGGCAACCCAAGGATAAAAGGCCAAAGCAGAGGTTTGCCATTTCTAGCCAGTGAAAAATCCCTCAAGAGTCCATTGCCAGCTGAAATATAATGGTTCTGCCTTGAGGCAACTCAGGATTTCTTCACACTGAGATGGTTATAATTAACGCCCTAATGACCTCTCCTCTGTTACACCTAGTTGATCTTATGTAATTGGTGATATGCATCACTTTTTAATGCTGGGGTTTTTTTGGAAGAGGTGAATTTTCCATCTCTTGATGCCCTCAGATTAAGGCAGAATACCTTCCTGGAAAATGTATTCTATCAGAACATAAATTAAAAGTCCTACTGCAGGGAGAACTGTGATAGCAGGTCAGACATAATAATATCAGATGAACAGTCCTTTCCAGACCTAAAATCCATGAATCTGTGTTATCAAATTTATATATGCCGACCTCTTACATGACCAAAACCTCATTTTGAGTCACTTTATAGCCACAAGTTACCTGACACCTATGCTGTCAAGTTTCTAGCATGGTCTTATTTCTGGAATTAGCATCTCTGTCCCACACAGCATCTGTCCCACACACTCTCAAGGCACTTCTTCCAGCCAGTATGTTCATGAAGATAAGGTGTTCTACAAACAAAAGAGCACAATGCTCTTTTGACAGGTGGTGATGTAACCTTAATTAATCAAACATACTGCTTGGCATTTTTTCTGAAGAGGCTGTCAAGGACACTCACTAGCTGAGTGTGGGGAAAAAAGCATGGTTAAAAGGAGAGCTGGTATTCATTCCCACAGTTGAATTTGTAATTTCATTTTATCTCAGAATGCTTTCAACACCTAATAACCTTGTCAGATTTTAACCTTTTCTGCTAAAATCTGCCATAGTTTTTTTTAATTTGTTCATTTTTTTCCCCCTAGGGAATGAGATTAGGCCCAATAGCTGTATTTGTAATAATTTTTGTTTGGTTTTTTTAGTTCTTTTGGAACCTTCAGTGCTCCATGTGTCAGCATGAGAAGGAGTTGACATTTGAAAGAAAGATAAATTATTATGTTGGGTGGGTAGTGGTTTCTTAACAGTTTAGGAGAGATGCCTTTCTCCTGTTGCCATTAAAAAAAAAATCTACTTAATTCTGAAGTCTATAAACAGTGAAGACTTAGAGTAATGGAGACTGGCATGTTGGTGAAGGGAACAGGTCAAAGCAATTTCCATTCTTAGATCTAGTTTTGAGTGATTTAGAGTAGGTGTTATGAGTAGAAGTTTTATTAATATAGGGCCACAAATCTATCATTCTCTGTAGATTACTAGACATTAGATGGAAAATAGGGGAATACAAATGAACCCGATCAGATTCTCACAACAATAAATAACAAATAATTTTACTTGAAAAGTTAAACAGTCTATAACATGAGTAATTGAAGTAAAACAATTCTGATGTGACATAGAAAATCCATATGATGTATGAATACATAATATATGCAGCTGATGAACATACAATAATAATGAAAAAAATTTTTTTTTTTTAATATAATAGTTAAGATTATTTTGAGGGCCATTAATAAGTAGTTAATTTATTAGAGCAGAAAAATCTGTAATTAATCTGTGTTTGAAGATGTTTTTGGAGACTGCAGATAGAAACCCTTGCACAGATGCACACTCAACACTTGGGTACAGCATCCTGGTGCTGAATCCTGATTTTACTGTCTTTTATAGTGGTGCAGTGATCTTAATCTATATGAGGTAATCAGATATGTTACCAGTTTATTTTAATCCAAATGATTTTAGGCTTGCACATATAGGCTACTTTGTCAGCAATCTCTCATTTGCATGGTTTTTGCCTGTGGAAAGGTTGCTGTCTCACAGACACACCTGTCTCTAAAATCTCTGATTTTTCCTTCTTTTCTAACTTCCTAGCCACCTAAGTAAAACTAAGCTGATTTAAGCTGCTTGTGTAGCAGTTTGTGCAGACTTGTATATGCTACATTTCTTTCTTTTTCTATCTCCATGTAGTTATCAAATATTATTTCCAAAATTACCTTATACTAAATAATGCTCTTATTACCAACTAAGAGAGTGGTGACTAAATGATAGTTTTATATCTCTTCTGCAATTTACAAATATTGATATAATGGACATAAACCCAGAGTAAATAAAGCCTTTCAGGTATATCAGTTACAAGTCAATAAAATTTACAGAGAGTTTTGACTCACTTTCCTCTATGGTGATATGTAAACGAAGATATGATATCTTTTCAAAAAAGCTACTTAAGATACAGTCATATTTTTTTGGCCTGAGCTGATGGAAGCTTGAAAAATAAAATTCATTGCTGAAGTGCTTTATTAACATTCTTACTTCTCAGTGACATGGTTTGCTGTTTGTGTCCTGCAAATTAATAGCATCAAGGCCAGTTGCCTGGAGACAGCATAAGTATTTAGAAATGATTTCTGGGAATTATATGAAAAATATGTTTAATTAAGTATGAACAAGTAGGGAAATAAATGCATTTAATTTAAGGACACTTTAGAAGGTGCCTTGCTTTATGTGTTTGTATCTGGTGCAGAAGCTGGCCCCCTAAGTTGAACCTGCTATCCAATTCTATTCTTATTTTCTGAACTAAATGAATTTTCATCTCAAGAACAATATAGCAGTTAGGAGTAAATTTGGCCAGGAGATTGAGGCTTATATTATTTTTCATTCCAGTTGCTTCTACTCATATTTACTCCATATTAAAATATGTTTCTCCCCTGACTCAAGAGTTAGTGTAACTCGGAGAGAAGTACACTGAGTTATATAAACTGTGTTGATATTCACCCAGCCCCATCCATGCCAAGTAGCTCTGTTATTGTCACTTTCCTCACTTCTCGAATGTGTTGCCAGTGGAAAACCTCATACAAAGCAGTGGTCTGAAGTGAAAAATAATAGGACTTTCTTTACAAACATTCTTCTGCATTGATACACTATTGAGCCTATTCTGCATGGGATACAGCCTATTTCCAATGAAAGATGCTCTGAACCTATGAAGCTCCCGCTCATGGGCTGGCCTGTGGCCAGCTGAGAGCAGCTCCTCAGGAGCAACAAAGAATTTTGGGGATGTGTGCTCTTCTGAGTCAATGACATCAATCACTGCTGCAGGCCTGTGCTTCTCCTTCCCACTGTGTCATGTCAAAATACCATGGTCAAGCAACAAGACAGACAGCAGAAGTAGCTTTAGGGAAGTTTCATTGCAGTGCTTTGTTTATCGTGTTCAAATTCAAAAATTATTGTATTCAATTATGTTATTTAAAAATACAATATTTTTTTCTGGCAGTTTTTAGAACTCAAATTTTAAAACGGTGTAGAACCTGTGCTCTTTTAAAAAAAGCCATAACAAGAAACGCTAATAAGCCCTCTTTGTCAAGTTTACATATAAAGTAAGCAAATTTAATTAACCCAGTGATCTTCCCAGTAAATGTTCCCAGGAAATAATTGTAATCTCTTAATTAAAAAGGTATGGCTGAGTTAATAACTTGAAATATTTAATTATATCATTAAAGAGAAGGAAAAGTACAGTAGCTGAAGTACTAATTGAGGGGACTTTGTTTGATTTCTTAACTTTACTGGGTTTCTAATTTTACTTGTTTTTTTGTGACTTGACGTAGGCCTGTTAACAGAATTGTCAGAGAAAGCCTGAATCATTCAGTCAGTCTTCCCACAATGAGATGAACCATATGGTAGACATCTCATGTAGCAGGGTCCTTAGAATACTTTTTATGTGCCCCCACTCACTACAAACCTCAAATCATCCCAAAACTGATAGGAAATTCTGGGTCTATAATAAAAGGTAAAGAAGCACTTGTTATGTTGGTGGTTGTCTCTCCAACTCTATACTCATAATTTAACATGACTTGTAGTTGACAAGACTAAATATAAAGGTCTCTGCAGAAGTGTTATTCCAGTCTTGGTAGACTTGGCAAGATCAGAGTTGTATTCTTTTTATTACAACCACCAGCATAGCTGGAAAAAGAAACATCAAAAAGCTTTTGTGCACACGCCTCTTCCTTCCAGTATGAAATGGAAGCAGCAAACATCAAAGGTATACAGAGTACAAGATAGATACAAATCATTAGATATCACTCAATTAGCCTGAATGTGGTGGGTTGACCCTGGCACGGCACCAGGTGCCCACCAAGCCCTTCTATCACTCCCCCAACCCCCATCAGCACAG
>WUAM01000407.1:1638245-1681032 GCA_024336885.1 Actenoides hombroni | reverse complement strand
CTCAGGTCGGCTGTATCCCCTCCCCCATCCTGCCCCCCCAGCCTCTGGTGCCGTGTGAGCACTGGCAGTGATAACACCGGTGTGTTATCAACACCCTCCAGCTCCCAGTGCTGCAGTGTGAGGGCTGGATGGGGAAAAGCAGCTCAGTCAGACCCACTACACTAAGAGAACAGGTATAGCATCTATGCGATAGATGGAACATTACCAGGGAGATACATATTAAGATGATGATGTTTACGTTGCAAGGTAGGTAATTTCATTTCCAGACTGTGAAACATAAAGATGTTAATGTAGAGGGATATGATCTGTCACAAAACCAGCACCTGTGTTGGATTCCTGATATTTGGTATCCAAGAGAATTATAAATTTCATTGCAAAGTGTTACCTTTTGAAGATATTTTGTGTGTCTCCCTTAAAATTTAGGACTGAGAGATCAAAAGTAAATGAACTATTTTGTGTGTTTCCCTTCTGAAAGTCATACACAGGTTGAGCTGGACTAATCTAGCTTTGATTCCAGCTGAGTTCTAGAAAGTAGACCATCTTACACCTTAATTTCCCTGGAAAACTCCATGCAGTAGCATTCACGTGATGTCTAGGAAGGTAAACGTGCAATGGCAGCATTGAGGCAATGACATTCTGTAATTCCCAGTCTGCCTCCAGTGTTATATACAATAGCCACCTTAGTGGCGTCTTATCTCAGAACTGCAGTTTCATCTCTTTCCTAAACTGTTTTTAGATGGGACAACATAACCAAAGAAACTGTATTTCACTTGACAACACAGCATACTATTTTAAAATGCCAAGAATTTCTCTACAATGGTACTGTGAAACTTTGTTGGCACCAGTTTTCTAGAAGGGATTTTGCATACTAGAGGATCTACCTATGGGGGTGAATGTCCTCAACGTGTTCTCCTGGTTATTTAGCTGAAAATATAATATGATGGCTTGCCTTTTTGTGCATCCCACTTGAAAAGCCTGTCTTTTCCCATGCACAGTGGAGGATACTTAGGCACATGCATAGTGTTAGCTCATAATCTCTCTCTTGTGCAACTTTACATTTATAAAACACCGTAACGCTTCCTTCTCTCACAGGGGTTGCGTGGCTGGATATAGTAAATCATTATGAGATTCTCAGGGACAAAGGTCTGTAAACCACGCTGTGAGGAATAAATAGAGAACAGCTTGAAATGTTCAAATGGCAGAGAAGTAGAAGCATAAGGTATTAGTGTTATTACCGTCTGCCCCACAAAAAGAGAAACAATGCATTTGCCATATAAGCAGCTCTTTGCATTTTAGAAATTAACAATAGGAGAAAGGGAAAAAAAAAAAGGAAAATTTGCATGCAAGAGCATTTTTACATCTTCTGTAAGATGTGTGTCGTGCTGTGTATTCCAGCCAGCTGTGCATGAAATCAGAGAGGCATTTTGCAATTAGAAGTGAAGCAGTGTTTTCTTCTTTTCCTTCTTCAGGGAACTCACAGATTCAGGGAGGTGAAAAATTTGACACAGGCTCTAAAGGGCAAATCACTAAGGCTATGAGACATCACCTGAGAACAGTTTAAACAGAATTATATTAACATTGTGTAAACCACATTAAATACATTCTTTCCTTAATTATACCTCAAACTTACTCACAGTCCACTACCTGCTGGTGGGAGTGGATTGCAGAGAGAGGAAGGCAGCCTTTTCCTGACAACACAAAAAAAGGGAAAAGCTGATTGAAAAAAATCTTGGTCTGACACAGCAGAAGCGTGGATTTTAGGACAAGGTAATGAATCATTGGAAAATCACTGGTGGTTGAAGCTCTCACACAGGTATATAAACTTGGCAGCTTGCCTAAATGCCACTAGGTTTCATGCCTCATAGGTGTGTGTGTGGGCTGGATGCAGGCATCTCCTGCAACCATGCTCAGCTGCTCCTCAAGTCTGCTGAGACAGAGGTAGGGGAAAAACTCCACTCCCAGATTGGCCTAGGCTGCAGGAAGGAAAACTCCTTCTTAAGAATTAAGTTTCAGATTATTAGATTGAATTTAAAAAGGAGATCACTGCATTGAGAACTCATAACAAAACTCAGACAATCATCCTCGGGTTTTTTTATTCATCATGCCAGAATTTCAAAAATGAAAACTGTCTGATCCATGTTGCCAATATAACATATATATATATAAAATATATATAATCCATATATAATCCATTCTGCACTCTTCATTGTCTGCTGATATATATATATATAACCACTTTTATATGCACACATTAGGGTATTATTCTAATTTCTCATTTGTAATAAGGTGATGGTTTTTTAACACTGAAGACTGAGCCTGCTGTGAGAACTGTTACCTCAAAGGAACAATCCTGGTGTAAAATGCTCTCTTCCACATTAACAGTGCTCTGGTGACCAACTAATATAATAACAGAGCACGAACCTTTTTTGTCTTCTTTTACATCCTATTTTTATCTCAGGGTTTACATGGGCTGCAGAAATAATCGAAGCCTAGGAGCAGCAAGCCACTCCCACAGCACAGTGAACAAATGCTCTGAAATGCCTTCCCTGAATATAAAATTTACTCTATTTACCATGAATCTTAAAAATCCTAAATTAACTTCACATTAACAAGACAGCATAACATGTCCCACTAAAAAAAAATATTAAAAAAAAAATTGAGACATCTCCTTGAAGTTCTACAGAGTTTATAAGACAGTAATAATCCAAACTATGGACAAGCATATGTACCATGTTATTTCTAAATTAAAGTGTTTGCCTAATCTTAAAGATTATAAATTCAGAGGAAGATGTATATTTTCATCTAATATTTTTTCATTCATTTGTATTATGATACTGTATCGTGTTGTGGCTTCTCTCACCCCATGGCATCCTGATCAAGTAAATGCTGGATTTACAGCATCATCATAAATTTTAAAGGAGACAGAAAATTCCAGGATGTAAAGTTTTTACATATACGTTTCTGGTTTGCCTTGATGTAACTTTACAGTCATTACTTAATAGACAGTGAACTTACAGGAAAAATCCTGATGTTACGTTTTGTTCCTCTAGGCTGTAATAGGTCCGAGTTAGCACAAGGGACGACACAGAAGGATGCAAAAAGGATATGAGACTCATTTTGGAGAGGTGGAAAACATGGACGAGGTTTTCCAGGGAGCTCTATGCACTGTCAGCCTCTCCAGTAGCACTTCCTTTTCCAGGTAGTTTCACCCTCCTTTCTGCTCTTCCGGGTTGTTGAAGCTACTGGTGCTGCTTTAATGTGTGCAGCCACAGAGTCAGCAGCAGCTCTCCAAACCTTAGCTCCCCTTGTGCTCCAGGTCATGGCTGAGCACAGTGCCTGCTGGGTTAGTAAGGCTGAGAGTTTTGGATGAGTTTTGGATTGTGTACTGTCCTACTGCTATTCGCTGTGCTGGGTTGTGTGTTGATAAGAAGGTAGTGGTTAAATTAAGTGACTGGTGTAATTTGATTTTGGTTCATTGTATTTGTTTATAGTTATCAACTTCTACAAAAATATTTTTTCTTTCCAAACTTAGCTTCCGATTAGATTCTTCATTATTCATTAGCTGCATGATTGGCAGAGAGTTTCTTTCACAGTTGTCAAGGAAATGCTTATCAGCTTTGCTTTTTTTTGTTTTGCTGTTTCTTAGTGACATTCTCAAAGCAAAGATTTAGAGTGTGCATTCAGGTATTAAAGCACAGTTTATCTGTAATAGTATAGTGCTGCATTTTTGTCATGATTTCAGTTTATGTACCTTATTACTGAGTAACTTCAAGATGGGAATTCATTAAATGACATCTCTCAGTCATATTGTGTGAGGTAGGTACCTGAAATCATGCTTATATATTCTATTGTCTTCATAGTTTTCTAGATCTCATTCTCCTTGTGTCTCTACTTTTAAAGAGAAAAGACACAGTTTCAGTGGCCTTTCTGTATAACTGTATTCCCCAGATTTATACATCATTCAGTGTTCCTTTTACTTTCTCCATCCCCATAATATCAATTTTATATCCAGGTGACCTTAATTGAGCTGAATATTATAATGTAGTGTTGTTGTAGGACCACCAGGCATCACATTTATTATCCACTAGCAATTTTTCTCTCAAAATTCTGCTTGCCACTAGGAAAAGAATGATGGAACTATCTAAGATGTATACTTGTTCAGATACTGATACTGGTCTCAAGGCACTTATTTTTTGGTTTTTTTTTTTAATCTGTGTCTCTAGATTCTGCATAACTCATCATCATTGAAGTGTACAAAGTTAGGTGAAATTTAATTGCATGAAATTTCAAAAATGCAAATTGATCAGGGAAGGGGAGACCCATATCTATTAAGTTTTGAAAAGCATCTGATGCTGACATTAAAAATGCTCCAGAGGCAACAGCATTCAGTGTGTGATGAAGTTCCTCAGAATCAATTTTGCACAGTTTCCTCATAAACTGACAAAAGCATCTATATATCTGTGTTTGCAAGCGGGCCAGAGAAAGGCACTCAGTGTGGTAATGACATTAAGCCTCTAATTCCCATACTACTCTCTCAAGCAATATGTGAAACATTACGTTTATCTGCAGCTTTAATTTAAAGGCAGAAGTTTAAACCACTCAATAAATGTAGCAGCAATGCTGTGTTTTCCCACTGGTAGCTAGTGGGTAGCTGAAAACCTCTCACTTCAGGCAAGCTGGATTGTCTGCATCTTCACTGGCAACAGAGAAAACCAGTGATTTTTCTAGTGCTGTGGCTTTTTTTTTTGTCAGAAAAGGATGACTTCTAGGAGTCTATCAAACTCAATGAAACCTTAACCAGGCTGAGGAGGGAGAGGATGCCCCTCACCAGACTGATGGGGCACTTCTTTAGCAATGGGACATGAGGGAGTCCCATATTTGGTCCCAGCTACTTGGCCTAATTCGGGGGTGGGGGGGGAAGGAGAAAAGGAAAAGGTGCTGCTGTTCTCTGAGATACAATTTAAATGCTTGCAGGAAGGAGAATTGTTTGAGATCTCTGAAACTACTTTTTCTTATCTCCAGATCATACTATAGTAACCTTAGCAATAGTGACTGTGAGCTATAAGGAGTAGCATTAGGCCTTAAGGACGTAATCGGCTATCCAGGTGGTTAATAAAGAATAAATAACCAAATTAGTCTGGCAAAGCACCTATTTGGCCTGAGACTAATAGCTTTAAAGTTTGATGTGTGGTATGTAATAAGTTAATAAGTGAGAACAGAAAGCTTTGTGTGAACAGAACTTGCTCTCATCTGTGCAGTGCATGCTCATTTAATAGTGTATTGTAATGTGCCTTTAAGATTATTTTTTTTAAGAGGGTAATTAATAAATTGCAGACCTGGAGATACTCTGCTCCTCCTTTAAAGGGTCTGCATTTATCTGACTTATCGTATAGCTTTCAGTAAAAGCTTTTTTGTTAAGTAGCTGCTGCAGGAATATGTTGTGTTAGCATAAGCTCACCTCCCTTGTACAAAATCAAATCCATCAAAGTGGCTCAGTACACAGCTAAATTCTCCAAGCATGTGAGTTGTAATTAGTTTCATTGAATTTAGGGCAGCTCACATGCTAGAGGTTTGTTCCACAATGTCTGCAGAAACAAAGCAAGAATTACTTGTTAAACACAAAAATAATGAAGATAAAGACAAAGGAAGGTTGTCTTGATTCATTCCAGATAACTTCTTCTATCTCAAATGTAAATCTTTCCCAATCTCAAAGACAATTGTTGGGCAATTTAACTTTAGAAATATACTTTGAATTTTTATCTCAAAGCTTAATATTGTCTTCCCTGTCTTCCCATAATGCTTTATATACCTCACAGTCATTTTAATCCATTGAGAACAATGATCATCCACTTTGTGCCAAGATTTCTTTCTCAAAGTGTCTCTGTCCACTTTCCTTACTACTTCATCAGTATGAGTGCTCTTATGCAAACAGTAAGTGAAGAGACACACTCCTTTACTTGAACTTGCTTTCTTTTATTATCTTGGGTTGTTTGCTGCTAACATCATTGGAAATCAGCATTATAGACCACAATTTCTTCTTTATCTTTTCTATAGCACAAGGCCAAGTTTTGAAGTTTAGCAGATGAATAATAGAGAACAGAAATAGTTACACCTAACAGCAGTCCCAATGTTTCTAGAAGCAAAACAAAGCACTTTTGTTACTTGGTGGGTCTTAGCTCCCTTCCCTGACTGCAGTGAGAATGTGGCCATAGCAATGCTCTTCACTCCCTAGGATTTTCAGCTAGATTTGGGGATAAAAATGCCTGAAGAAACAGAGGTTACAGCTATGAAATATTTCTACTTTTTTATTTTATTATTTTCTTTTCTTTATCTTTAGTCTTACATCATCTTCTCTCTGATGTGCTGCCAGCTTTGTGTAGAGGTCTCACTGACAAGCCTTGTTACTATAACTTCCTGAGCATATCGATGATCACAGAATTCAATCCACTTCACTTTATACTTCAGCCTATGTCATAATGACTTATGGTAATTAACCAACTTTCCTTAATGTTCAAGTACAGCAACTCAGAATATGTTTTTCATATTAAGCCAAACGTTCTGCCAAAGAATCTGGAATCTTATTCCGTTGCTGGTTTCAATTAGGCAGTTTTGTCACAGTGATTACTTAAAATTAGGAAAAGTTATAGAACAATTAGTTATGAATTAATGATAAATTATTAATCATGAATACATCACAGAAAAGCTGTGTCAGTTATCAGAGTAGAATGAAATTGGACAGGACCTATCCAACACATTTTATGACAGTTTGCTCATGGGTACTTGTAATGGAAAGAGCCACAGTTTTACTTCAGCAGGAGTTCAGTCAGGAGGAAGCATTCCTTTAATGCGAAAATCAGAGGAGGAGATGAGATTCTGCCCTACATCGCTGCCCTTCATACTAGAATGTCCAAACCTACACAATTTAACTCATTTATATTTATATCAGTTTAGCATTGGCAGCATCATTAATATCAAAGTAATAACATAGCCGTACTAGCATTCATTTTCTTTAAGGGCTGGGTGTCAAAACAGCTTGAATATGTATCACTGTTTTCCATTCTAACTCACAAATGGGGGAACCCATGACATTTCTAGATGATGAAATAGCTACTGGTCACCTCCTGGCAGCTCCCCAGAATGCTAGTGTCCAATCACACCCCCGTGGGTGGTGTATGGGGCCAACCCTTATGTCTGTGAGCTCTGGGGGCCCACCTCTGTATGCATGTCCCTCAGTGCTCCTACAGCATATGCTGGGCTGCCCCAATTAGCCCTCTGTGTGCCTTGGCAGGATGCTTTTCCAAACCCACAGACACTGGTCTGTAGAGGCTACAAGTGTTACTTTATATCATGACAATAGCCCATCTGGTTTTTGGCTTCTTTGATTTGAGCTGTGATTAGTGCCACAGAAGCACTGCATCATCTGGCTTAAGTGTTGATTTCTAAATGAAAAATTAGATATTGCTTTCCTCTTCGTTCCTTCCCCTTGAACACACTCCACATGGGCAGTGTTAGGCTCTTCCACCATCATGACACACTGGTAACATGGCCAGCAGTGAAGGATATGTGCAACTCCCTTCTCGCTCTGTCACGTGAAACCTGTTCCAGCTTCTTCTGTCACCATCATGGCTGGTGTTCCCTGGTCAGTCCTCACTTACCTCGTCACCCCTTGGGCTGCAGCTCCTGTGCTGTCCTCTCCTCTTTTTTCTCACCTTCAGGTATGGCCACCCAGAGATTCAAGGCCAAGTAGCAGGGGGAATTCCCAAGCTGCGCTGCATGTAACCACCATGCAAAGCTGCACATATCAGCGCACTCTAATTTAAAGTCCCTCCAGGAAGGATAATAATGGAGATACTTATTAAACAAAATATTTATTAAGGAGAAGGGCATGAGCTACAGTTATTTTTTTTTCCTTTATTCCATCTGGCTGTGTGCCACAGTGGGCAACTCTATGCATAATATATGTTTAGTAAAAATAGCAATACAACTTACTTATAATTCAGGTCACTTTACAGCAGTTTTTTTCAACACCCCCCCACCCTGTGTGCATTTCTGCAGAGCTAATTATGGCCCCCTGTAGGATCAATGCTTTACTAATTTAAATATGTTGTAACAATATTGTCACCAATGAATTTTACTGCTTCAAAAGGCAAATTGCTCTATGCCAACAATTAGAAAAAAAAATGGCTTTGTTTTTCCTTTATGTAAATTCTTTGACATTTGCATTCACCTTTTCAAGCAGGCATTTGATACAGCACAAGTGGAGAAGTGTTACATTAAAAGGTGTAAAGCAGAAAAATAATCACATCAGAGAATCATTAAGGTTGGAAACGACCTTAAAGATATCAAGTCCAACCATCTACTAAACATTATCATGACCACAAAACCATTTCCTGAAGTGCCACATCTACATGGTTTTTAAAAACCTCCGGGCATGGTGATTGCCACCACCTCCCTGGGCAGCCTGGTCCAATGCCTAACCACTCAGTAAAAAAAAATTTCCTACTATCCAACCTAAACCTCCATTGGTGCAACTTAAGCCCATTTCCTCTCATCCTATCCTATCACTAGTTACCTGGGAGAAGGGGCAAATACCCACCTCACTACAGCCCCCCTTCAGGTAGTTGTAGAGAGCAATAAGGTCTCCTCTCAGTCTCTTCTTCTCTAGTAATCCTAGGTCTCTCCGACACTCCTCATTAGACGTTTTCTCCTGACCCTTTACCAGCTTCATCGCCCTTCTCTGAACTTGCTCTAGCACTTCAGTGTCTTTTTTTTTTTGTACGGTGGTGCCCCAAACTGAACACAGTACTCAAGCTGTGGCCTCACCAGTGCTGACTACAAGGGCACAATCGCTTCTCTACTCCTGCTGAACACACTGCTTTTGATACAGGCCAGGACATCATTGGCCTTCTTGACCACCTGGGCACACAGCTGGCTTGTGTTCAGCCGGCCATCCATGAGCACCCCCAGATCCTTTTCTGACATGCAGCTTTCCAGCCACTCTTCTCAAAAGAGACAAAATTATAGTCATCTCTGTGATAAACAGAGAATACTTCGAAATCAAATACTGAAGTTAAATCTGTTCTTAAGAAACCTGATCGGCACATATTGTGCACAGCAGATAAGGCATGTTCTTACACCAGTTACTGGAATTACTGTAGCAATCCTTACATCTGTAAAACACGTGCTATACCCGATTTCTTTTTAAATTTATTATTTGTTTTTCTTCAACTGTTAGGTACTGTGTGCTTCTGTAGTGGCATGCTGTCTTTCTATCAAAAACTATTTTGGGAGCAAGTACTACTTGCCTTACATGAGCTATCATGTTGACAGTCCCTAATGATTGTTCATTTAAGGAAAGTAGATTTTCTGCCTCTCCTTGTCTTTTCTTTTAACTTCATAATCACTTAACTGTAAAAGGAAAGAATAGCAATGTCTCTTCTGTGGAAATGCTCATACTTGGTTGTTAGAAAAATAATGGGTATAACTGGCAATTAAATAAACACTGTAAATGGGAATTGACAGAGTAATATCTCCCTCTTTGGCTTTGATTTTTAGTCTCTTGTCCTTTCTTTTGCTGCTTCGGATTATGAAGCAGTCACCAATGCAAGACAGAGACATCCATTTCAAGGCACTGGAAGTGTTTGTCAATTCATCTTGAGTGCAGTAACCATTCTTATGCTGAGGCTTAGAGCTGGTGTGTGCAGTAGCTGAGGCTTTCTCTTTTATTCAGTCAATATTAGGATTTTCAAAACATATTTTATGATTAGGCTGGGGAATGTCTGGGAACTGTTTTTGATTTCTTTTTCTCTCATGCAAACATTATCTTTCTCACTTAGGAGTCAGAAAGGTTTATGTGCCCATCCAAAATTATGATGTGGAATAGTTGGGGGATTTTGAGTTTATAAAACAGTTGTGGTTTTGAGTAATATCACCAACTTGTCTATTTAACCACAATGTAAAGAGCATCTAAGTAGGTGAAGCGCTTATGGTGAGCACACTGAGGCTGAAATTCATGTAAGAAAGCTACCTGGGTAATTTGTGCACCCAGACTTGCTCCGTGCAGACTGAGAGTCACTGGTTTGCCCACACAGCAGCGAGGCATCCCTGGCAGCTCTCCAGAAGGCTCACCTAGTGACTGGGAGCAGAGGTGGAGCAGCGTGTTGAGAGCCAGAAAGGAGTTTTGCCTTGGATGTGTCTCTGCTGCCCAGGTGACACAGCAGCTCTGGCGTGAGCTCTCTGCCATGATTCAGAAGAGAGTCTCCTCGACTGGGATACACAAAGCATAGTGGTAAACCTGAGCTGTAATATGGTGCAAAACAACTTCACCCAAATCAGGGGGCCCAGCTGGTCATACTCTATTAGTACTTGAAGTTGTGTAGTATCAATGAGCTGGGCAGTAGCCTGTGGTACTTCTAAAACAACAGGCCCATTTACTGTATACTGTGTATGTCTGAAAATGGCCATTAATCAGTGGCTACTTTACCTTCCTGTTATGAACAAGTAGGATTGCACATCCTGGTTTGGGAGTCTGTGCTCTTGTTCTCTGCAGAGCACAGCCCCTTTCCCTGCAGCTCTGCTTATATTTTTTTCCTTAAAGCTTAGCTGGGCTGTGGTTTGGAGCTCTCTGCAGGCTGATGTAAAATCACTTTAAACTCTGCAGAGCTGGTGCTTAACATTCAAATGAACTCTGTTCAGCCTCTAAGCTACTGTTCTGCCAGGTCTGCTTCACAAAGCAGTGTAGGCTTTCATGTTTCTCTCTGGAGGAATAAATCTGAGGCTTCATTCACATGAAAAATCTCAGTATGATTTATTTACAGGTTAAGGCCAAAGCACATCCCTATAAATAATGCTTTAGCCTTATTTTTTTCCTTTGTGAACTTTGCATTTTTTGTGTGCCTCCTAAGGCCTTTGGGTTATTATCACAGTGAATACTGCTACATTTTATGTACTGTTTTGAAAAAGACAAGTTGTTTCCCTCCAACCTGAAGAACTAACACCTAAATCTAGTCTGTGTAGTGCTGATGCTTGACATCCTTTCTTATGTTAATTTCTACCATGATTCTATTGCTTTCTAAAGTAGACACCTAAGTACCACTGATCTATCCTACCTTGATATGTATTTCAAGGTGCTGCAAGTCATCTAAATTGAATAAAACCTGTTAAGTTACACAGGTTTCTTTCAAATATGATTATAGGTTTGTAACAAAAAAAAAGTGAAAGAAACCCGACACATAACAGAATATAGGAAAAAAAAACCTCTCAGTATTTCTTCTATTTTCATACAATTTTCTTCAAAGACTTAGTCCTTTTTAGTTTTAAAATTACAACTATTAATATGGGTTACTAGAAGTCTGGGTTTGACATGTTGTACTGTCTGCTACAAAATATTATTAGTGACCGCAAATAGATTATGCATTAACATCTTCATTAACTACTAGCTATAACTAAAATGTATTAATTATTTTAACTTAGGAGCTACAAGCCTGAGCACCAGAGTATTAACAAAATTGCTAGCTTACAGAACAAAACCGAGTCGTGTAAAACAATGCAATTTCTTTGAAGATACTTCCATAAAGAGATTGTCCTTTAGCATTGGTTTTAGTGTTGCAATCAATATAAACATGTCTTTTTTAAGCCTCTTCCTGATATTTTAATATCTGACATTTTTAGCCTTGTGCGTGGGAATAAAATACAATTACACTTTCCTCACTGGGCTGCCAGATGATCTGTTGGTGGAATGACCCCGAGGTCAAAGATATAACAGGCTACTTGCTGCTTTTTATGGTGTTTTTCCTGGGACTACTTTTGTTAGAGTTATAGTGGATGCTGTTATGCCTCTGGTGAGTCAGGGCCTTGGGATGTTTATGCCACCCGTCATCCTCTTTTTAACAGCTTTGATCTTGCACGCACCGGTTAGAAAAATTACTGTGGCATTTTTCAGTTTCAGCCTGCAGTGCTTTAACAAGCTACTGACACTTTTTCACAATATGAGTTGATACAGACAAGCACTTTTGAAAAGAGCCCTAAGGCTAACAATAATATTTATATCTTCTGCCATTCATGGAAAAACAGAGCCAATAAAGCAGGCAAAGATCTGGTGTGTGTTCCCTTTTGCTCATTAATGTTTCAGCCCATTTTGTGGGTGTTCTGTGTAAGAGTGTTTGCTTTCATTTTCTCATGAAAGGAAAATACTATATTTCTTATTCAAATCTATTGCCTATGAGATTCTGCTTTAAGCTTTCTCTTGAAGGATGTTGTTCATCTCCTTTACACAGAGAGATGCACGGCACAGAAATATATGTGCATTGAACAATGCTAGGTTGGCCTTGAAAAAGCAGACATGCTGCAGAAGTAGACCGCGACAAATGCAGATGGAGAATCGGAGAGCCTAGGTCAGTAGGAATTGCCTCCAACCTTCCAGGCCATGTATCTGCTGGAAGGAAGCAGAGGCTGGTTCTCAGAAAGGCAAACCTCTCCTTTCTGTGGTTGCACGCAAAAGCCCCCATGCTGTATTTCTCACCCTAAAGGCTCCAACCAGTCTGCCTCTGGATCCCTTGATAGGCAAAGTATCCAGCTCCCACTGCTTTTATCCCTGTCTGTCTTGCCACACACACTTCTCTCCGATGTCACTTCACTGTGAGGTGCTGCATATCTGTCTTGTACACCTCCACATTTTAAGAGATCCCTGAGGTCTTGCCCAGGTGTTTAAGCCCTATACCACTTTCCATTCTTTAATAGCGTACTCAATCTTAGAAAGCTTATTGTTTAGCCTGTATCCGGGGCTAAACCATAGCAGTTGCTCTATCACCCAATGATTCCTCCCCAGCAGAGAAGGGGTATCAAGGAAAGGTTGAAATGAAAATTGATTTACTGAAACAGCAAAACTAATGTTAATACTAATGTCAACATAAAATATACAAAGTTATATGCAAGCTAGTGAATGTACAGCGATCCTTAGGGGCAGAATGGTAACTGAGCCCCTCCAAATATCAAGAGGAACAGAAAGAGGCCCCCATCCTCAGCAGAACTTCTTCCTTTATGAGCAAGACATTTTTGGTATGGGATACACCTGTGAGCCAGCTTGGGGCAGCTGCCCTGGCTTTTCCCCCCTCCCAGCTTAAGCTCCTGACTGACTCCAAACTGCTAATGGTCTGCAGACCACAGCTGGCCTATGATGGTAAGACACTTATAAAAGCATTTATGGTCCTAAAGTACAACGTAAAACAGAAATAGAATTTGTGTTGTGATATCTACCCCACATTTTACCTGTGGGTACCTGTTTGAGTGGTTTAACAAAATGAACCATTTTCTTCCTATTTTATTCTTTACTGCAGTCCAAATGTCCCTTTTCCAACCTCATAATTGCAATGTGTCAGCAGAGTATTGTGACGTACAAATAGGGCTGATGCCTCACTCCTGTATCTGCTAGAGAAACAGAAAGGCTTGTTATCCTGAGATGAAATGATCCTTTCTGCCACTGAAGGGTTGAAAGCAGCAGTCAGGGATGTCAGTGCAGGTACAGAAGACCAGTCCACAGCTCTTTTCTCTCAAGCACGTTTGGATTTATGTTGGTTATAAAGTCAATAGGTTGTTTGGGTATTGGGTTTTTTTTAAAGATAATTAATTCAGAAAGGGCAAAAAAGGCCATTCTACTCACCCACTCACATTCGTTTATATAAGTACTGCACATGCATTCTGGCTGAAAGCAGCCTGACAAAATTTTTAATGAAAACTGTCTTTAGTAGAAATTATGAATAAGGTTAGATCCCAAATTATCCTTTTAAGAGAGAAAATAACATTATTGTAGATAAAATGGGACTGATTAAGACTGATTTAGAGACTATTTCTTAATCCAAACCAAGAGAGAAGTGTCATAATCTGTGACAGGGATGAGATTTGTATGTAAAGTACCTTGATAACAAACACCATTGTTTCTATTTTGTATACACACAATTTGTATATATTGTTTGCTGTAATGTTATACACGCACAAGCATGCACAAATACATGGTACTTTACTATTTTATTATCAGTTTCATGGGTATTCACTTTCAAATAAAAATGACCTAATCCACTAGAAATAAATCCGTAGAAGGATCCATAGAAAAACATCCAAGATGTCAATGAGTATATCAAAACTGTTTTTTCACTTTTGTGTTTTAAAATGCCACTGTATGGTGCAAAGTTTGGATGAAGTTGATTTGTATTTTTTAGAAACTAACCAGGAAAGTTCAGGATAATTCCATTTAAGTGTGGGCTCCTGGCTGTCATTATTAAATTAGAAAGAGAAAGTCGTGTTCTAATGGTGTTTTAGATCTTCAGGGGACTCAATCATGTTTGAAAGTTACTTCATTTGAAAATCATGGATAGTATAAGAAATAATAATAGATTTCATTTAAGTGCTGAAAATGAGGTGATGTGAATTTGGAGCCCATCTACAGCACTGATGTTCCAGCCGTTTCTCTTTGTGCCTTAAGTTTAGGGTGGTCGGTGAAATCAGAGTTTATCACCAGCTTCATATATTGCATTCACCTGTTCTTTCCACTGTTTCCCAGTAGTCCATATCATCCTAAACAATGTGAAATTATAAAGTACTACTGAAATGTCATGGGCCAGATAGAAAAACCTGGTAATCAGTCAAAGTTGAGATAGATTGAGGATTCACAGGAAAATGAGAATAATACTTAGGAAGAGAAGGGTGACCTTAAAACAGCATTAATAGAAATGGAATGAAATGTTCTTGTACAAGGTCAGGTACTTAAGAACTAATACTACAAAGTCTACTGTAAATTGAAAATGAGTGATAAAGACAGAGACACAGTTAATCATAGAATAATTATGTGATGCAGCTCTGAAAAAGACAAAAGCCTTCCTAGAACATGTAAGTTCAGAGATAGGGTAGGTATTTGTGCTATTGTAAAAGGTCTTGGTGAAATAATGGCTGATCATATTCCAAAACTACTAGCATACTTCATGGATATAATGTGAGAATTAACTGTTTAAAGAAGTATCTGGTTGATTATCTGGTATCTCTCTCTCTCCTAATGTTTTTATAGCCCCAGCCCTTTACAGCTACAGACTAGTACTGATCTAGTCCCCTCTCTCATTTGCTATTTTAACTGTGCTTGTACTTGAAAAAAAGTATAAATTGTAGATTAATAAAAAGCAAAACCAGTGAACTTTTGAAGTGAAACAGTTGTACAAAGAAGCGTGTGGGATGATCAGGACAACGGAGGACATGTCTCATGGTGGGAAACTGAAAGAACTCTTCTCTGCTTATAAAACTTGAGTTGACAGAAAGGAAGGATTGCTTTCTCTAGAAGTCCTGCTGATGTCTTCAATAGGGTAAGTAGTTTGACACAGAAAGTTACTACTCATCATAAAATCTAGAGCAAATGAAATATTAGTGATGGGCCTGAGTAAATTTAACTGCCAATTCTGAGGAAAAAAAAAAAAAGTATAAATACTGTAGGAGTTATACTCAGGAACAGCCTTGAAACTGGACCAATATTGAAGCAAGCCCCCAAAACTAATTGCTGTTCTTTGATTCATTTACAGAAGGGATTATTATCTACATTGTGGTAGCAGGAGGCTGGGCTTGATGAGCCTTGAGGGACTTTCCTCTTCTCATCTTTTCAGTTTTCCTGATAACAAAATCTGTGATCAACAAGGTCCCTTTTTATTCTTTGCCAGACATCAGTTTTTTTCATTTTTTTTACCTTTTCTAAATTTCATTTTCCACAAGCAACGTTCCCCAGGTTTTAAAACTGATGCAGACTTTCTTCTGAGTTTATTAAGTACTAGTTACTGCTATTGCAACAGAAGCCTGGTCACCTTGATTAAATTGGGTGTTATGTGTTATTTATATATCAATCCCAGGGCAAATTAATCCCAAGCACTTAGAATGTTATATATCCTTTTCTCTTCAGAAACTGCTAAGTATTTTGCCAGCAGTAATTAAACTCACAACAATTCAGTGACTTATTGAACTTGTGTAAAGATACCTGTCAAATCAATAACAGAATTGAAAAAAGAATCCTCCTCTAATTCTATGAGCTAAGAATTCTATTTCCATTCACTAGAGGGTAGCAACATAGGCATATTTTTTGTACATTGTACAGTATTTTATGCTATTGTACATAGTAGGGTTCTGTGAAGAAAGTATTAGTACATCTTTTCTCCAAAATATTGGAGAAATACTATCTTATTATACAAGAATGGGAGGTTTCTACAGGCTTAATTTGTAGAGTTCACTCTTGATTTCTTTGTCTCAGTTTTAGCGTTATTTATGACCCCTAGAATAAGGTATATGGCTGAAAAAAAGTTAGGAAATTAAAACAGAGACTTTTTAAAGGCTGGTAGTAATGGAAGAGTGATGTCTCATCTGTTGTCTCATTGTATTATTGAGTGAGCTGTGTTAATTTGTCCTAGGCTGACATTTTCAGAATTAAACACTTGCTTAATTCTGGGTTTATGTCCCAGAAATATTGATGATAAAACCACCTCATCGAGACAAATAGGTATTAAAAGTAGTACAAGTGAAAACGGCAGATATAAGTGATTTATTCAACAGTGGTGAATTGCCTTGAGAAGTATCTGGTGTCTGCTTTCATTGTAAATCCTTCAAACAGCTAAGTATTAAATAATTTGTATGAGAAGTATGTTAACCTGAATGGTACTGAAGCTCTGGAGATTTGTGAATGATAAATAAAAGATTTTTTCTCCAGTTTAGCAGCACGTGTCCTTACTACTTGCTGTCACGCTGAGCAGCTGAAAATGAAATAGTGGGGACATGATGTCATGCTGGTATAAGTTTGGATTTTAAAAAAAAATCCACACAAATTGGAGAGATCAAAACCAAGACTTGTGAGAGTAGATCTTTTTTCTAATGAGCAAGTGTCTAGTTTCTAGTTATGCTAGTTCATTTCAAATGAAGCCATAATTAAACAAACTGTTGTAAAAGGTACTTTTGGTAGGGTAAGGAAAAGTGAAGACTTCCATTACACAGACTCATGCTAAAAACGTGAGCCACGTGAGACATCTGCTACCTGCAACCACCCATCTGGATAGTTGCAAGTAATCAAATTTCCAGTGGATTAACTAGGAGGTAGGTACTATTCTTGATATCATGTGCAAATGAGAAAATATTTCTTCCAGATGTCAATGCAAATACAACCTTCTTTTTGATTTCACTTAGATTTGTGTTCTTGTACAGCATTAAATAGTGCAAACTAGGGGAATGTGATGAAAAATATGTGAAAGAGGTGAGTTCTTGGTATTGGTAGGTTAAATGAGCCTGCTCTCTTGGATGATTAAGCTAGGTTGTCTCTGCCTTCCCCTCACTCGCAGTCCAGAAGGGATGTATAACAAAATTTCTGGCAGATATACTCAGATGTGATGTCGTTCCATCAGTGCAATTGGAAAAAGTCAGATATTTATATCATTAACTTGTTATGTCATGTGTATGTCTTAGACTTCAGTAGCTAAAAGAGGATTGAAGAGCCTAGCAGCATGTCCAAAGAGGCCCCAAAATCTCACCCATTGTTATTGCTATCTATAACTCGTATAACTCCAAAAGTTGCCAGGTACTTTTGTAGAAGAAAAGAGCTTGATTGCTGTCAATCACTTGAAACCTCTCAGCTCAGGTACAGGAAGCAATCTAGCCATTATGTGCAGTGCAAGCTGCAAAATTCATCTGGGAAGCAAGGTAATTTAGTTTTTACTATGCTCCATGCTGGAGCTCTGTGAGTGGATGCTGCTTCTTCTAAGTTTGGACTACTGTGACATGAGATTTTTAAAATCTCTGTTTCACTCAGGATAAAGTTATGATTGCTATGTTGATACAGTCCTTGTTTTGGGAAGTTTGTCATCTAATTTGAGATGTGATAAGGAATAAGAGCAAATAATGATAGGTCTGTACCTATATTGAAAGAGTACAAAATGAAACAGTAAAGAAGACTGTCATTCCATTATGGGTTGCATATATGTTGATGCTTCTCTTTGATAAAATTCAAGAATATAATAGTAATTTGACATGAAAGTTGTACCTGTCAGGAAGTAGCAGGTGATTTACTGCAGAAAGAGATACTACAATGAAATGCATATACTAGCCTTTCCCTCAGTAAAATATTTGTTCAAGGGCCTGAAGCTGTGTGTTCTGTCAAACTCAACCTGTCTGCCCTGTAGCTACCTATAATGTTTGCAGTGAAAATTGAGTTTCAGGTTGTATTTTGATTGGCATTTAAATTCTCATGCATCTGTATATTAAACTCTCTTGTCTTATTTTTGTGTATGTTCTGTCTTGCCAAGAAAATTGTGGCTCAGTTTTTAATTGTCTGCCTTCCCAAAATGCTGTCAGGCTAAGGCATAGTATCTTATATATCATCCATGAACAGTTCAAGATTAATTAGCTTTTCGCCCATTTTAAAGGTATCATCCATATCCTGGAGGCAGAGTATGGTGTTTGGCAGCCTCTTCAATCATTTAAAATTCTTCCCTGTGTATTGTATAAATAATCTGTGGAAAAATTACACTGTTTTGTGAATAGAATAGCTACAGATACAAATGGCATGTTCTGTACAATTCCACAGTCTCAGTCTATACAGATTACCCCATTTGAGCATTTTACAAAGGATAATGAATATTTTTCACATGTCCTATAATACTACAACAAAACTGACATAATATTTATTAGCATTCATTCTGTGATTCTAGGGCTTCATGTATTTTTTATTTTGACTAGTTCACAGAATGATAATTGTTGATATCAGACGTGAAAGGTTTGTTTGCACTGCTGGAAGTAAATGTTATTAAGTGTACATAGTAGAAATGGGAGAGCAGATTATAAGCAGTTGCAATGATGCTATTTGGATGCATTACCTGTATGAGAATTATTAGCTACTGTCATAAGCAGATTTAATAACCTACTTGTTTATTTCCTTCAGTTACCACTAATTAGTTCTATTTCTTATGAATTAAAATATCTGCCCAATAACCACAAGAATGAAAGTATGCTTTCTGCCGTAATAGTCGTATGTGTAGCCTGAAAGTGCACAGAATACTTCAATGACTTCACTTTTGTGTACATTTTGTTTCTAATGTTGAGATTTTACCTCCCTTAACAGCCACTAGTGAATAGAGTAGGGCAAGCCTAATGTAGGCAGGGCCTTTTACTGTGTAATGCACTGTGAACTGGCATCTTATTATCTCACTGCGTGTGCTTGGCTTTTTACATTAAAGATTGGTAACCAGTGCCTCGGGGTAAAGTGCTCAGTAAAAGCCTCAGAGACTAGAAAAACCTTGAGCAAAATGCTATGTTTACTCTTCTCCAACCTTGTAATGCCAAAAGGGAAAAAAGCAAACATGCGTATGGATGTGTTTTAAGAGCAGTGATTCTGGAAGAAGGCTTTACCAAAAAGGTGCGTTTTGCAACCTGATCTGACACTGTAAGGGCTGAATTCAACCTGAATTTGTCTTGGCCATAGGTTGTGTGGGCAGGATTTTCCAGCATGCTGGGGCCCCAGCATCTGCAAGGGAGCTGGTTGTCACTGCCTGACAGTACTGCAGCTGACAGAATCTAAGACGTCACTTATAAATAAATAAACAGGCTTCCTGCATTGCAAAAATAGTATTCGTAATGTAAGCTGATGTACCTCTTCCTTGATAAACTGCCTTTGTAGAAAATCTTCATCAGCTGAACAATAGCATAATGAAGGTATGAGCTTTATTACCTTATGGTTCAATACTGCTTTTACTTCAAAGCTATTTAAACAAGTTATACTATTAACCATGAAAAATGTGATTTTTTGCAAGTGACTTGAAAAAAAGTCAAAATACCTTGTCCTGGGAAGGAGATGGAATGCGCGAACTAGTGCATATTTTCTATTTATAATGTCTACGATCTACTTCTGTTGGAATCAGTAGAAAGAACAGAAATTACTGCTTTGTTATTGCCCTTCCATTTTCCTGGATAAAGCATACCTAGTATCTTCTCTGAGGTCAACATAATAACAACCAAGCTCCAATATACTTCTGTCATTCTCTTACAGAAACTGTTTTACTTAATTTCCACTGTATTTGGACTTTTATTCTGTTGTACCATTATTCAATTAATGTTATTTTTGCTGAAGTGAAATCAGAAGGCAGTGTCTGAATAGTTTTTGCATGTAAATGATAATTTTGAGCCCCACTGGCTTTTTTTAATATCCATTTTAAAGATGAGATTGTGCGATATCTCGGAGCTGTATGTAATGACTTCAAGATATTCAAAGCAATACTTTCCTTTGCACTGATGTAAGCATTCTAAAGCTGGTTTAAAGATATGGATGAGAGAAATAGCTAAGGCCTTTTGAGAATATATCAAGACACAAAGGAGATATTTATATTAATAAGACTCAGGCATACAAGCATACATAATTTTAATCCTGCATTGGATCATTTTTAAAACTAATGGTGAAAACTCACTGAGGGGAGAACTCATTAAATTTACCTACATCCACTTCAGAGATTGCAGCTGCTAACCTGGTGGGTCCATGCTTTTAAACTGTGTCTCTTATGCTACCAGGCAGCTGAGATAACAGGTATCTCTGACAGGATTATTCAGCCTAAAGTCTGTAGGTCTCAGTTCATAAGTCATGGAATCCATGGTGAAAACAAAACCACTCATTACACAGCTCCTGTGCAGCCAGCAGGTATGTGTTAAGTGTATAGGCATAGACACTGGCTATTGCATAAGCACTGGGCATGATATATGCAGGAATCAGCTTCCAACAGCTGGCAGGAGAAGATCTAATCACTATGTTGACCTTGTTTCCCCTGTCTCCCCCCTCTGTTGTTGCAGAAAATGGTGATCTAGGAAATAGGCTGGAGAGTTTTCTGAAGAGTTACAGACAGAGAGTTGGTGGTTTGATTTTTTTTTCTTTCTGTAGCTGATTTTTTTTTTCTATTTTTCTAAGGATTTCTTGGTCCTTTTCACAAAAAGTTGGAAGAAAAACTGGTTTATGGGCTTTGACTGGCCCCCTAGTCATATCATAGAACTACAGCAACAGGCAGCTTCTCTGCTTTCCTCCAGGCACAAAACATTTCCCCAACATATATATATAAAAAATTTTGGAGTTCCTAAATAGGTGCTCTTTAACAGCTGGCTCTTTTTATTATTTAATGGATTCAGTAAGTTACAAGTTTGGAAAGATAGCTCTGAAATTCTCAGATGTCTCTATCATTTCAATATTTGAAGCATGACAAGCTAGGGAACTAGTCTATGTCTACTTTATATGAACATCCAGTGTTTGCTATAACCTTTGCTATTGCACTTATTATGCTGGTCATATTTTCCTGACTATTCCTGCTGTAAGTATGAGAATGTGAAAGTGTGACTGTATCGGGGGGGAGTGCTACAGAAGAAGGTCAACTCACCATGCAGTGCATACCTCTTATTTCAAGGGAATATGAAATTCAGACACTGTGTGGATTTTGGACATTTTCCACAAAACTGCCAGAAGAAAACTATGGCCTTTAATGATCACCAGCATCCACGTTCAATTGAGCGTGACTAGATGAAGCAAGAATTCAAACTGGGTATCCTCAGTGAATTGTCTGCTGATTGAGATGTAGCTCAGTGAGAACAAAATGGTCCCATGAGAATGAATTTATATTGAAAAAGCAAGTGGAAAAACCTGATTTGAGGCTAGGAAGTGTTTTCTGGACAGGTTGTGATGCAGAATTTTGATGAAGAGGGAAGGGTGATAGCAAAATGCTTGTATAATTTTCTTCTTTAGAAATCACAATGCGCATCACTCGTTTATACAAAAAAGATAATACTCTTTAATTCTTGCACTTTCTGTGGACATACATTCTGTTTGACCTGCACACAGAACTCACAGAAATTCTCATGAAACAGATGTTACCTAGAGTTTCATTATTTCTTTCTGTGGATATTTCATATTAACAACTGTCACCTTATTGAATTAAAGAGCAGTTTACATGTCATGCACTCAGCTGTGCTAACTTTTCTCAGCACCTTAGTGGATTTAGAATTGGCAGGATTTCCCTCCATTTCTACTTTTCTGCTATTCTTATCCTATGGTGGATAGTAAAACATTAGAAAAAATAGCAGAGAATAAAAGAAAAAATAGAAATACAAGGAGAGCTTATTACATAGCTCAGGAGAATTCCCTTATGATGCAATCACTTTTCATGTAGAGACAGAATAAAATACTGATGGCCTAAAACAGCATAATGCATTGAAGCCTTTTCAAACCAATGCCTACTCACAGTCCAGGTAAGCACGTCAGAAAAGGGTGACCTTTTGGAGTGAATGACAACCAAAGTTCCTTCCACCCAGGGAAAATGTATAAGATGTCTCAGGTAATGAATAAATGTCCCTCTGAGCCCTACAGTTTAGATCTTGACTTGTTAATCCAGGTTCCTTTTCTCATTCGAGTTGTTGCCTGTTGGAGCTGCTGAAACCTCAGTGTAGGAGAGCTCTCTTCAGCCTTTTGGAAACACTGCTACTGAAGCCCTTCCATACCTGATCACCAGCTTGCTTTATTGGCAGCTTTTATCATGGATTGCTGTTCTTGGTCTCCTTTTAAGCAGTGTTTTTCATGCGACATACCTGCTTGAACTTAGGTTCTGTGCTGGTCATGGTTACTGATATGTGCTGGGGTCCTCCTGAGAGTCCAGAAGTGTCTGTGATATCTGATTCTGCTTGTTTACCCAAACCATGGAAGCCTTAGCTGCCAGCAAAAACAGGCAGTGAATTCCCTGACTTTTAAAATATTTGCTTCTAGAAAATAATAAAATAATTGAGGATTGTGAAAAAAATGTAGCAAACAACTCTAGCTTGTGCTAAATTTATATTTTCATGTGAGAAAATTCTTAGACCTGGCCATTTCTCTCCAAATCAGAGGTGCTGAGGGGAGAGCCTGCCTCTTTGCCATGAGTGATGTCTCCAGTGATACTCTTCCAATCGAAATATCCACAAGTTTGTAAATGAACTTATGATAATTTTTATAAGAAGTCTGATCATCCAAACTCTTCCTTGAAAACGGATGTCTGTATAAATATTTATTGGAATTTTATCTATCTTGCCTGTTTTCTAATGAGCATATTGTAAATGTATAACTGCCTGCCCTGAAGTCTGCAATAGATAAAATGTAGACAGTGCATAGGTAATGAGAATTGTTTGTCACAGCCTTATAGTCTTCAGGGACCTAATATAAATCAAGGTCTAACTTCTCCCAGAGGTCTAGTGATTTTTAAAGCACAGGTTTATTTTCCATTTGTAGTCTGATAATGAGTCATATTTATTATGGTTTTCCTAATGGCAGGCCTTCACTCAAGTATTAAAGAAGATATAATTCACAGGTGACTAGAATTGAAAATAAAAAGGCCCTGAAGAATATCATTCCTACATCATTACTCAAGTCATTTTTAATGTGGGAAAAAAAAAAAGTGCTTTTAGATGAGACAATTAAAATGGATGCAAATTAAGGAAAGGAAATTGAAAATTCATAGTACATGAGCAGTATTGCATGGGGCTACCAACTTAAAGGTAATTAAAATGTTTTCACAAATTAAAGTATAGCAGGAAAATTGCTTGGTTATTTATATAGTTAATTACCTGGCTATACATTAAGTGCATTTCTTATTATACTGAATCATTTAAAGGTTGGCTGCTTTGTGAGACATGTCATAGTTTTGGATTAGATCCATTTTTAAATCATGGTTATACCAAACAGTGGACTCTATTTGAAACTGTATCAAGCACTTTAATTTGAGAAGTATGCTTTTGAAAAAGAAAATACCTGTGTTGGAAATAGACAGTTGATTGTCTGGGCCAGCAACAAGGTTTCAGAGGAAAGCCTTAGGACTTGGTACACAAAGCTGATTATGCTTCCATGTTGGATTTATAATAGTGTAAACCCTGGAGCAGGAGATACAGTACTGCTCTACAAAGTTTAACATTAATTTTGATAATGCTGTCATGTCCTGTGAAAATTACTGTGGGGTCATTAAGTTACAAGTGGAAGGCCAGATTCTGCTTTCAGTTGTACTCCGCTCCAATTGCTTCTGTACATTCTGGGGTAGGAGCAGGTTCAAATCTCAGACACGACAATGCAAACTTAATAAAGTTCATAAAAACTATATTACTTACCATGCTTACAGTTGTCTGCAAGCCGTCACTCCAGCTTCTGAATATGTCAGTCCCATTTCTTCAGTTCACAGGGCTGAGATTCTGAGATGTGTCACCCTAAATTAGTTTTAGTACACAACTGGGAGAAAGAAAATGGTGATAATAATAATGCTTTTATTATTATTATTATTATTTACAAAATTGAAGTCTATTTCTTTATGTGATTCAAAGATAGTTTCACTATCTGTAACATTCTACTTGTACTGCCACTTTTTATTTATTTTTTTTTTCCATAATAGGGTAGGTTATTACATTGGTATGAAAATTTTTAGTACAAATTCCTGTTATGAAAATTTTTAGTACAAATTCCTGTTAAAATACTGGATGAGAAGCATTTCTAATATCTCGGCAAATTCTTATTGACTTTCAACAAGGAGTGATGAGTATGTTCCTCTTCATGCCAGAAGACTGAAGTGTTCTTTTAAACAAAAATAATGATTTCCAGGTTAAAAAAATATGTTTTGCTGGCAGTTACACATGTTTATATACTTAACATAATTTGTCAAATGGGCTGTGTTACTATTTACATTATTAACTAATTTAAATGCGTGTTTGAAGGATATGGAATTTCTTCTGCAGTGTAAGTATTTCTCTTAACCATGATGTGAGTTACATAAAAAGAAAAAAATAGGTAATCAGTAAATCTGTTCAATTCTAAAAGTTTATAGAAGACTTTCTAATTAAAAAGTGGCAAAATAAAGCAAATTACATTGCCACAAACCTTCAGTATGCATAAGTGGGATATAGTTAGATGCACAGTATCTTTATCTTATTTCTGTTTGGTTAAATAAATAAATATATAACATTAAATAGGTAAATAGCTCCAATAAAATACAGTTTTTATTATTTTCCACAATTTGTACTTGTTCTTGAAGGCAGAGTTAAGTTGTCTTTAGTACAGGTAGCACAAATACAGGAAGTTTTAAATCTCAGATGGACCAAATGCATAGGTGTAATTCCCCGAAGCATAAAAATTGTTTGGTTGTAACACATTATCCCAGTTAAAATTTGCTTTATAGGATTATGAAGACCTGGTATAATTACAGCTTGGAAATATTTGTTCACATTTGTCAATAGATTGTGAACTACCATGCTCATATGCATTTCTCACTCACTGTGACTGAATGTTTTTTCATTTGGATCTCTCACATTTACAGAACAACACAGTGAATCAAACTTTATCTGGCGCTGATTCTAGCAGACATCAGGCCTTAGTGTGAGCATTGTGTTAGGTCAAAACCTAAGCAGGAGTTGAGTGAACAGTCACAAGATTTATGTAAAACTGTCAATTCACATGAATTTGTGTTCACCTGTCCTCATTTCTAGAATTTGCAGAATGACAGAATTGTCATGGTTGGAAAAGATCATTGCGTCCAACCATCAACCCCAAAAAAACCCAACCACCTCACCATCCCACTAGAGCATGTCCTGAAGTGCCTCATATACATGTCTTTTGAATCCCTCTGTTTTTTATTCCTGCAATTTTCTTTTTCTCTTGTTCATTCTGCCCCTTTTTCACAGAACTGTTTCTTGAACTTTTCACTTGCATTTTAGTAGTAATGTTTTTAAATGGCTATTTTTTTATTGACGATTACAGTGACATTTCTGAGTTTATGCCAAATACAATGACACAAACTCAGAAAGGAATCCCTAAAGTGATTTTTTTCCTATGTTAAACCAAGAAACATTCACCTGCATCCAAAGAGGAAAAGTCCTTCACTATCCATAACATGCCTAAGTTATTTATGATAATTAAGCAGGATTTCTGTATTGATTAGTTAATTAGTTCCTGTTTCAATTCTGCTAGAGAAGAGCGTTTCTCTCAGGTGATTGTCATGCTTGTAGTGAAGGTACAATATCTACTGGAAGTGTTTCTCAGGAAGGTCACAGCAGAAGAAATTTTAACTAAATTACTAGCGCTAGAGATAAGCTTTCTGTTTTTCTGCTTTTGCTTGTTAGCCCAAGGCTTACAGTTACTGAGGATGAACTCTTGATGCTTTAAGACAGTGACAGAATAGACTGCCATCCTCTAGGCATATTTCAAATGGAAGATACCAAAATGTCACTTCTAAACATCAGAAGACTGATGCGTGACTTCACTGTCTCTTCAGCTCCTTTCAATCCTGTTGGCTACATGTGTTAGTTAACAGAGGGGTAGCTGAGGGGATGTAGAACAGCATGGCCTGAATCCTTATGGGTAACCTGCCTTTACTCCAGAGTGAGGTGCCCTTGCCTACTCTGCCAGTAGGGACTCCAAATTGTGTGATGGAGCATGGAAACAATTAAGCAGTATGGACTATTGTATACCCCAGCACTGGCTAGTTTACTGGTTATGAATATAGCCATACTTTCTAAAACCATACTCTGCCACTGATTTTGGAGGCAAGTATGTGATGGATGATTACTTACATCAGCAGTAGCAGCTCCATGCTGCCTGTGGAAATTCAGCAACAGCTAAGAGCCATCATAGGGCACCAAGACGAGTAGTCATTCATCCACGCATAAGTTTTTGCATGCAAGGGTTCCTCTCTGGGATATGGATCAGACTGTAGTGGGCAGGTAACTATCTTACTAAACTCTATAGATTTTTAGTCAGGTTGCCCCTATATGAGGTGCTGAACCATCACACCCACAGCTCAGTGTACTTCCTACTTTGCTTGATGTTGTGCCCCACACGTGTGGAAATCTTGTCTTCCAGCTACTAAAAATTCCTGAATGACAAGCTCAGCTGAATATGAGAAGCAGAATTCACTCTCTGGCCTGTCTTTATGGGTTATCATTTCAATAAGTTGAGAGTACATTAATGAACCAGTTTATCTGTCAAGAAGATACTGACTACTCAGCAGTTCAGTCTTGTGAGATACCATTCTCCCACCAACTTTTCACATGAATACTGGAGAATGTACAAAATTCTTTTCAAGTTGAGCACATTTTGGTTGCTTTCCTCCCCTGGCTCTTACTTGTCAAAAAGTAGCATCTCCTTATGCGCATCCTATTGGTCTGAACAACTGAACAAAACTTGGATTTAAAGAGTAGGTCAAAGTAAGTCATGTTTTTAGTAAAGTGTAGTGCTGGAAAAATCTGACTTTGGATGTTCTTGTATATGACACAGGGGGTAGAAATGCAAAAATGTCTGTTGGGTCAGGAGGAGACTTCTAGTGCAGGTTTATTCTCCATAACACATTTATTAAAAATCTTCATTGGTCTGTCTAGTCAGGTCTCAAGTGATAGGAGTCAAAGACAAGTTTCAGAAGGCTATTTAACAACTTGGCTTTTATAGATGTCAGGAAGATATTTCTAATATAGTTTCTAACTATCTCCTGTCTTAATAGTATTTGGTTACAGTACCTGCATCACACTATTTTTTTTACCACTGTGTTATACATTCTCTTGATGCACATCTGCCTCTAGATACTGGCAGGCTCTTTCCTACTTATCATCAGCTACTGCCAGAGATGCACAGCCAAGGTATCTATCTGCCATAGCAGGGACTCAGTACTCTGTCTTCCCTAACCTCATTTGGAAAAGATCATTTTAAAAGGTGAGTGAGCAGGTCAAGTTGCTTTATTCTTCCATCTTTGCTTTCATTACTAAAGGTGAAATTCAGTTGCCCTAAACATTGGCATCTGGTGACAGTTTAGATATATTAAAGCATCCTGCCTGCTTTTCAGCCACCACTGCAGAACAGTGTGGGTCTCCTATTCACTGACTTGATGTGGGTATTCCCTTGAGGATGTAGCAGAGAAGATTGGGCAACTTAGCCATAATTCAAATGTCTACGCTGGACATGGACAAGAGAATTTAGATCATCAAGCAACACAATTAAAAATTTACTCCTGAAGAAGTGTTAAGGATAATGATTCCAAAAGAGTATCTGTTTAGAGCAACAGCTAATGATAACTAGGTATGCTAATACAGAGACATAAAATTTGCTAGAGGAAAGGAAAAAAGCATTTAAATGTGGCAGTACAGGCTGACTACACACACACACACACACACACACACACACACAATCCTACAGGCCAAATTTGAATCTCCTTTCAAGAGCGTAATAGACCTTTTGGAGAGTTCTGTTATCCATCTGTGGATTGTCCCACTTCATAATTGCTATTAATATCAATTGTTAGCATTCATTTGGGTAAGTCCAGGTAAAGACAGAGTGTTTGGAGCAGTGTAATGACTATTGATAATGCTACTGAAAACTAAATAAAATAAAAATAATTCTGTAATCTTGTAGAAAATCTTGTAAGACAACTGGGAATGATGAAAGCAGTATTCTGTAGCTCAATATTGAATTAAAAGCATATGAGTTTTTCAAGTACAAGTATTCATGCTAAGTTACATTATTGTATTGATTTTACCCCTGCTGTAAATCTTTTGTTGTTCTGAAAATAAGACCAAATGATTAATTTGATATAAAATACTGCTGACATGGACAAAAATAAGAAAGGGAGACTCTGCACTAGTGAATAATATGATACGATCAACACTTTCTCCATTTTTGCTGTGAATCTGACAGCTATGTCTTTGTAAAAGCCAAACTAATAAGGTCAAAGGAAAACATCTGTAAAAAGGAAACTGCTGGTCCAGCAATGTTTCTTGGTGCTGACACAAACTATGAGGTAGCTCTTCAGCTTGCTTAGTGCATACAGAATTTTCTACTGGTACTCATATAATTTTGTTACTTTATTTTAGTTATACTGCTTTCCTCACTTTTAGCTGTGCTTTATTCTGCTGGTGTCCAACAATATGTTTTATATATGTAGGATAATTTCCGAATCTAATTTTTTCTCTTCCAAACTGCTGTTTTGACTAAACTTTCCACTGCAGCAACTATTCTCTACTAGGTATTTTTCATAAAACAGTTGACATATTTTCTAAATAGTAAGACCTATTTAGCCACTGAGATTCCCCAGCAACAATCTACCAATAAGAATAATAAAAATATTATTTATTATGCTTCAGGAGCTCTTAGTATGTCCTTCTAAACATTAAAGGTAACAAATGCCCTCCATTGAACAAGTAGTAATAGTATTCAGTTGATTTCTGGCAATAGCAACTTTATAATAAAGTGGAAACATAACTTAGGAACAGGGCAAGTAAAATAACTATGGAAATAGTCTTGTACAATATTTTTATTGTAAAAAAAATTTTAAATTTCGTTACATTAAAAAGCATCCTCTGCCTTCCTGATGATTTGAACATTGTTCTGTTTCTTTTTTCACAAAGCACACATCAGGACGTCCTCTTGAATTTCCTTGGTGATATATCGAGAAGCTTATGCAAAGCCTATTAAAAATGTTGTTCATAATGTTGTTGAAAAGGTAAATAGCCCTGATCTTGAGATAGGCACACATATTACAAAATAAAATAAAGGCTTTCTTCCAATGTTTTAGTTTGAGGAAATGGGAAATATATAGCAGAACATCTATAAATCACTGCCAAAGATCATGCAGTAATTCTATACTGTTCCTTGAAAAACAAACTCAATACCAGTTTAAAAAAAAAAAATCAGTAGTAATCACTTGTTCACATTGAAGCTGCTAGTCTCGAGGACATAACTTTTCAGACACTTGCAGATAGCTTCATTTGAAAACAGACAAGTAGCTGATTAGGGTGTCTGGTGTCCAAAGAGTGGTGCCTGTTAACACTGATAGCTCTGATAGCTTAAATAGATACAAGGGTATTACTTACTGTATTTCTTTTTTTTGGTTGGGGTTATTAACTGGTAACACTGGCAGATCAAAACCAGAGCTGTAGTTATAGCAATGCTTCTCAACATTGAGGTTTTACTTACGGATCACATTCATCTCACTGGGATGTGTGGGTAAGTTTGAGCATGGGTTATGGAGTTCTTTTCTGAAGGTACATTGAGCTGTAAGGCTTTGTAAAGTTTGTCAGTACTTCTCTCTTTCATGGTCATGCAGAAAAGATTAAGGGGAATACTGAAACTATCATGAAAATCAGTTGGTAAAAAGAAAAGTTTAATTTTTTTTTTTTTCTCAGGCCTGCCTTTTTTGTCTGAAAGACAAGATCAGTCTATTTATTTAATAAACTCCCTGGGGAATGGTAATAATACAATACTTTTAAACTACAGGGAAAAGGATGATGAAAATTCGCATAGCCAGATAGCCAAGGAAGTATTTCAAAAGGTGATCTTTTCTAATTAGTCATATGTTCTATTTTTATATTTATTTCAGTGGAGGTCTTTTATGAGTCCAGTCTGTAGATCTGCTAAAGATTAAAACCTGAAAAATTTTGGAGGACTAGTGCACATAATAAATGCCTGGATAATCTGATACAAAGATGTGTCACTTCACAACACTTCATAGGAACCTGCTTCTGGGTTATTAAAAAGTGTAAGTTGCCTACAGGATTTCTAGGTTAGTATATGAGATCTTTAATAAGCACAAAAGAATTAGAATCCAAGAAAAGACTACTCTTTTTTTAATTAAAATCCTCCAAATAAATACAATATAACTTCCACCCCAAATAATATTTTTTCTTATATTTTAATTAAACTAAAAATCAGCTTGTGGTTTGAATTTTTTGTTTTGTTTTGTTGTTTTTTTTTTTTTTACTTTGCAGTCTGTGCACTTCCTCAGGAAGCATCATCTTTTACAACAACTGAAAACAACAGTTACGCTCAAAGGTTTGTCATTCTACCTCTCAAAGACAAGGCCTTGAATTATCAGCTCCAAGCCCATAATCCCCTCAAAGTTTCTGGTTACCATCATGTCGGAGCTCAGTAAAAGTCTGGTAGCATGTTGCATGAAAGCTTTCTCGTAGGACTAGGCTATTGACTGTGCATGTGCGAAATTCTACTCATCTTTAAAATGGACTAAGAATTTACGTAGGGTCTAGCCGAGCACAGTAATTTTCAGAAAACAAGGGGCAAAAAATGAGAAGACTTGACTGTAAGAACCTCATGGTCCTAACGTTTATTCTCCATAAAATGCACCCTTGAAAGACTGACTATGCTCTGGGATCAGCTATCTACCTATATAACTGGAATACCTGGAATTTGTCAGCTGGAAACGGAAGGCGAGAGGGAGATCTCTGGATGTGATGCTGCCATATGTATTCTGGTCTATCTCTCAAACATCTGCCTTCATAAATCTTTGTAACTTTATATTTATCAGTCTCAAAATATACAAATAGACTTCGCTTTTGCTTTAGACTCTTCTGCAACAGCAATGATTCAAGGCAGCAGAGTAAGACAACCTCCCCTCTTTAAAGCACTTCAACTCACCGGTTGTTGCAACCTTTAAACCCTGTGCTACAGAGTGCTTGCTGCACTTGACTCAAGATTCTCAGCTTCCCTGATTTGTTGCACAGCCACATAGTGTGGACTCAACAAGGCAAGGATCTCCTGGTGGCTGCTATGAACCTCACTGGTGGAAGCAAAGAGTAAGGGTTTACTGAGACAGGACTTTAATGAATGCAGATACCCTATGTACCTGATTTTAGTATATATGCACCATTTACCATATTTGTATTTTGAATATGTTTATTATCCAAATAAATATATATTACACATTTAAAGCTAATCTGTATAGCATTTTTAAAAAAACTTTTTAGAAGTAGGTTCATTTTCTGCAATATTAATTTTTTTCCCTGTGTAATTTTCTGATGATAGTTTTCGGTTCAGCTGATACAATATTCCCCATGCTCCAGAAACATAACAAAGACTTAATATTGATAGTCACATTTTTATTGTTAGCACATGAGTTTTAGAGCTTTGGGGCAAATTATCTCCTTGCTTACATTAATGACAAACTTTGGTCTTTAAATTTGTATGAATTAGATATGAAAACCCAAATATGCCTGTTAGTAATTTTTTTAACTAATAGCAGAGTAATAGTGGATTTTTTTCCTAACACATTTGTGGGAGTTATTGTGGTCATTAACATGGATCAGAAGACCATACATTTAATAAAATAATGCAGAATAATTGTCTTCCCAAATTTGTATTCCAGAGTCATGAGATGACTGCAGCCCAGTCACTCCCATTATATAATTTAGTGAAACAACATGGCCCTGGTACCTCTGTCTTTTAGGACACGAGTAACAGATGGCCTGAGAAGTATTCTGAAGAAAGGGGTGTATGCAACTGGACTCAAACAATTTTAAAGCAATTTTTCAAGACCACGATATATTGTGTCTCATTTAAATGATAATGTGCAAAAATAGCAGTTATGGGTCACAACTGAATAGCTTTAGTGCAATCTCTCTGATATGCCTGGAGAGACTTGCTGAAAGAAGAATTGGAATTGTATCTTAGTTTAGCTGCACAACAGTGAAAATAACCATTTTGAGTCTCTTTTACAGTGAGTTGGACATTACATTCTAAAAGATGCTTTTTAGCCACTTTAAAATTAATCTGATAATTATCTTTGATTTGAGGTGTCTCATCATTAGGCACATCTTGTAAATCAGTTTGTGACATTTGAAAAAGCACTGTTTATGGTGAATTATATTTATCATTAAGTTGATGTATTTTTCAATACACGATACATGAGCTAAAAGCAAACCTGTGCACGATGCAAGGTACAAGCTTGTGGTAGATGTTGGGTGTATTACTGCTGCCTGACAAGGTTCTGTCTGTCAGCTGAACTATAGAAACAGCTAGCACATATCTTCTTAGTCTGACCCAGCTTCAGAGTGAAGCAAGCTATCTGAAATTCAAGTTGAGGAAGTCACAGCTAATGTGTTTACTTTCAAGTTTGGAGGCTTGGGGAGAACCTCAGAGGACATAGACTAATTCTGGCAGTCTTCTGTTAACGTAAAAAGATATAGTCAGAGAGTAGTCTTTTTGTACCAACTCTATTCCCTCAGATTTGCCATCCACAAGAGAATCCCAGTATTCCTAGCCAAATAATTAAAGTAGCTGATTACATAAATTTATCTGTAACATGTTGAAAGTCATTTAAACATAGTGGTAATGAATTGGTTTCTTGCTAAACTGTAAGAGGTGTTATATAGCATCCTGGTTGTATTATCATACAATTATCTCATGCAGGTCTGCCTGGGAACAGAAAGGGAATTCAGAAGTGATGTTTATTTTTAATTTCCTGCCTTTTCTTTTACTGAAGACTCGATTCTAAAATTATAAGGCTATGTCTGTGTGCATAAATATATTGTCATTCTATTATGACAGCTCATGAGCTTAGTGTTCTTTGATTACAGTTATTGAAAAAGATTTTACATAACAGATGCAAACAATACCACTGTGTTTCTGAACACTTACTCAGTGGCTTATTTGCTGGCACTTCCCTTCAGTACTACATAAACCGTAGCGACAGATTTTTCTCTCAGAAATCATCCATTGTTGCCTTGAACTTGTCAAGATGAGTAAGGCTTTGTCATGCTCTACTATAAAGACATTCATATCTTTAAATCCAAAGCTTTCAAGAAAGATATTATTAGGTCTCTTGCAGTTAGAGTAATTCGATCAGGTACTTTGGAATAGTTAAAATTACCCCTTAATCAAATATCTATAAATCTAGAAACACACTTGTTAAAATTTCTAAAAGCTCCTAAAGAAAACAGAGTTGAATACTGTTACTTTCTTTTAGATTTGCATAACTAAACATCAATTTTCCTTACTGTGAAAAGGCAATAGGTTAAATATGCCTTTTTAGCTGCTTTTTAGTCTTTGAACTTTATGCCATATTCATTTTCACATATATGTTAACTCTAAAGATTTAACGCAGCAAATTGCAGTTTGGATGAAGAGAGACACAGTATCATAGAAATACACCAAAAATAATGTAATTCTTCAGTAAGGATGTGCATGTTGTCAGTGTATAGGGCATGCAGCCCCTGTAGCAGCATTGGCCGTGCAGTCCCCATCTCATGATCAGAATGCCAGATGATGCTTCTAGAGGGAACATTAGAGTCCCCTTCACCTTACTGCCTCTCCGTGACAAATATGTCCGCATGCTGAATATACGCACACTGGGTAGCTTTGGCTTGCTGGGGTGAGATCTCGGTTCAGACTCCTAGACTGAAGTTTCAGTGATGCTGCCTCAGTATCCACCTATAGTCTGGATCAATCAAATCAGACACAGCTGACTCGGATTTCCAGTGGGTATCAGCATTTGTCAACAGCATGTATCTTGCTTTTTATATAACCTGTGTATTAAGAGAGAGTTTAGGCTAGCAACCTGGAAAGCAGGTAAACTTATTTGGTAAAGATATATAGCCAAGAACCTGAAATGATTGCTCTTGGGCTTCAAAAACATAAATAGCTTTCTGGGAGCAACAGTAGCTGGCTGTCCCTTGGGATGTGCCAGGCAGGAAGAGCCATTCCTGGGGAAGGGACAAGTTCTCCTTCTCCCCAGGAGAAGTTACCAGCAGATATTAGATCAATCTCTGTTCTAGACCGGGCCTTCACTTTTGTCTGTACCAGAGAAAAATGATCCCACACGACTGTGAGCACAGTAGATATGGCTTATTACAATTCTAATTTTAATTGCATCTAATTGTTATGTTGAATTCCGTTACATAAAAGTCTGCCTGTTTCTCTGACAGATGCGAATTCATTCAGCTTGAAAACCTTTCAGAGTTTGAGGTATTTAAGTTCATGGCAGGCAATGCTCTTGCTCCAGATGGCTTAGCTTTAGGTTTGTAGCATTTTTTTTTTAGGAGTACTTTTTCGAGTTCTTCAGCAACGCTTCCACTTTTTTGAGAACACGTGCTAATACAGGGCAATGATAGCATATAGTGGGCAGAACATTCCAGTCCCCTCAGCCACAAAACATCTCATTTTCTGTTATTTATTTAAAAATAAAAGAATATAACTGGAGAACCCGGCAGGATAAAGGTTAATTCAAAAGAATGCAAATAGGATGAATGGAACTAAAAAATACAGCGTATGAGCAGACAAGAGAGAAATGAGAGTGATACAGGAAAGATAAAATGCTAATTTTAGTTTATTTTCTTGTAGATTGTAATACAGATGTCATTTTTCCTGTGGGAATAAAGTAAACAAGTTAAAAATAGCACCATGGTTTTCTGAAAGTGGAATTCAAAGATAATTGTATTATGATGTCCATTCCTGTGTTTATAAATATAAATGATAGAACTACTTATCATATCTACAGTCTGTATCGATATATCTAAAACCCTCAACATTTAATATATTGTACTAGCAACATTCCTCTCAAGTTTGAAGATGTCATTTTGCCCATGTAACAAATGAGAAGCTGAGGCAGAGAAAGAGGGAGCCCTAGAGAAGGACAAAAATGTGAATTCCAGATGCAATGCTGCAGTTGTTAAGAACGGATTAATGGATTCTTAGAAGAATGTAAGGTAAAGGAATTTTTTTAGAGAGTGTCTAGAGACAACAGGTCTTATATTTCATATGCAAGACTTTGAGAAAGAGACTGCTTTGCTAGACAGCTTAAAAGATGCATTCTGACTTAAGGGGTTTTGTCCCATTTTTCAGTTGTGTATTCCTGCTATTTTTGTTTCTCCCCTTTCAAGCCCCGCTAGCAAAAGCCCCAATTCTGACCCTGCATTTACTGGCTCCAGGGAGTTTTGTGCTCCATGGAATGTTTTTGTCATTAAGTGATAGAATTTGGCTTACTTTGTTACCTTATCCTTTCCCTCTTTACCTGTATGTACTGTAGTAGCTCTTCTGTACATATCCACAAAAGACTTCAAGCTGTTTAAGATATGGCAGAAGATGCTCAGCTAGTCTGAATTATTGTTGCTCATCTGATTCCAGCTCCCTGCTCTACCTGCCTGGAGAATGCTTCATTATTGACCATTCAATTTTTTCCAGAGATACATGTTTTACTCTTCAGGTTAAAAAAAAAAGTACATATGACATTGCTATTTAAACAATTACTATTATTTTATTTAGTTAAAATCATATAAATAGATTATACAAATCTCTCTTGAGATCATCTATTCCAACCTCCCTGCTTCAGCAGGGTCGACCAGATCAGGTTGTTCAGGATTATGTCAACCTCCTTGGGCAACCTGTGCCAGTGTCTCATCACCCTCACAGTAAAAAAAATGTTTTGTTATTTTCAGATGGCATTTCATGTGTTTTGATTTATGCCCATTGCCTCATGCCTGGTCACTGGGCATTAGTGAGAGGAGTCATTTTCTATCAGGTAGCTATACACATTGATGAGATCACCCATGAGCCTTCTCCAGGCTGAACATTCCCAGCTCACTCAGCCTGTATGAGAGATACTCCACTCTCTTAATCATCTTTGCAGCCCTATGTTGGACTTACCCAAATAAGTCCATGTCTTGCTTGTACTGAGAAGACCAGAACTGGATCCAGCACTCCAGATGTGGCCTCATCAATACTGAGCAGAGAAAGGATCACTTGCCTCCACCTGCTGGCAATGATCTTTCTTAAGCAGCTGGGGATATTGTTGGCCTATTTTTGCTTCAAGAGCACATTCCTGCTTCATGGTCACCTTATTGTCCTCCAGGACTGTAAAGTCCTTCTCAGCAAAGCTCCTTTCCAGCTGGTTAGCCCTTAGCATGTGTTTGGGGTTATTCCTCGCTAGGTGCTGGACTTTACACTTCCTCTTGTTGAACTTCATGAGGTTCCTGTCAGCCATGCTCCAGCTTGTCTGGGTCCCTCTGAAAGATGGCACAACTATCTGGTATATCAGCTACTACTCCCTCTTTTGTATCATCTGTCAACTTGCTGAGGATGCACTCTGTCCCATTGTCCAGGTCATTAATGAATGGCTCACCACTGGGCCAGGAAGACGCTCCATCTTCTATTACATGCAGGAGGAACTAAGTGTGAGGTAACATGGAAACTAGGGATGAGGAAAAGGCTGAGATGTTTAATGCTGCCTTCGTCTCAGTCATTAGTAATAGGACCAGTTGTACTCTAGAAATCCAGTCTCCTGATCTAGAAGACAGAGACCAGGATCAGAATGATCCCCCCGTGATCCAGGAAGAGATGATCCACAATCTGCTACATCACTTAGATGTACACGACTATGGGACTGGATAGAATTCACCAAAGAGTTCTGAGAAAGCAGGCAGAGGAGCTCACCAAGCCACTTTCCAGCATTTTTCAGCAGTTGTGGCTGACTGGGGAGGTACCAGCAGACTGGAAATTAGCTGATGTAACACTCACCTATAAGAAGGGCCCGAAGGAGGATCTGGGAAACTACAGGCCTGTCAGTTTGACTTTGGTGCTGGTGAAGCTGATGGAACACATCATTCTGAGTACCATCACAGAGTACATGCAGGACAATCTGATGATCGGGTGCAGTCAGCATGGGTTTATGAAGTGCCGGTCCTGCTTGACTAACCTGATCTCCTTCTACAAAATGGTCACCTGCTTAGTGGATGAGGGAAAGATTGTGGGTGTTGTCTATTTGGACTTTAGCAAAGCCTTTGACACTGTCTCCCACAACATTCTCCTGGAGAAACTGGCTGCTCATGGCATGGATGGGTATATGCTTCACTGGATAAAAAACTGTCTGGATGGCCGGGCCCAAAGAGTGGTAGTGAACGGAGTTAAATCCAGTTGGTGACCAGTCAAGAGTGGTGTCCCCCAGAGCTCAGTACTGTTTAATATCTTTATCAATGACCAGGATGAGGGGATCAAGTGCATCCTCTGTAAGTGCAGATGACACCAAGCTGGGTGGAATTGTTGATCTGCTCAAGGGTAGGGAGGCTCTGCACAGGGATCTAGACAGACTAAATTGATGGGCTGAGGACAATGGTATGAATTTCAATAAGGCCAAATGCTGGGTTCTGCAGTTTGGCTACAACAACCCCTGGCAGCACTATAGGTCTGGGGAGGAGTGGCTGGGAAGCTGCTCAGGAGAGAGGGACCTGAGGATGTTGATTGATAGCTGGCTGACCATGAGCCAGCAGTGTGCCCAGGTGGCTAAGAAGGACCAGGGAAGTGATTTTACTCCCATACTTGGCACTGGTGAGGCCGCATCTTGGGTACTGTGTTCAGTTTTGGGCACTTCACTACAAGAAGGCACTAGAACGTATCCAAAGAAGGGCAACAAAGCTGGTGAAGGGCCTGGAGCATATGTCTTATGAGGAACGGCTGAGACAGTTGGGATTGTTTAACCTGGAGAAGAGAAGGCTGAGGGGAGACCTTATTGCTCTCTACAACTACCTGATAGAAAGAGGTTGGGTTTGGTCTGTCCTCCCAAGTAAGAAGTGATAGAATGGAAGGAAATGGCCTTAAGTTGCACCAAGGGAAGTTTAGATTATATGTGAGGAAGAATTTCTTTACTGAAAGAGGTTATCAGGCACTAGGACAGCTTGCCCAGGGAAGTTTTTGAGTCCCTGTCTCTGGAGGTATTTCAGAATCATGTAGACAGAGAGCTGAGGGATATGGTTTAGTCAAGGTCTTCTCAGTGTTAGGTTAAGGATTGGAATAGATGATGTTAAAGGTCTGTTCCAATCTAGGAAATTCTGTGATTTGCCCAGGGTGCCTGCCTCTGAGCCTGGCTGAACTCATCCAGAACTCTACTCTGTGTGGTTTTGGTGAGACCTGGGGAAATGGGAGGGTTTTGTGGAGGTGGGTGGGTCTGTGGATGGGTGGATGTCTGGGTGGTGCCATGGGGAGTTCCCTACAGGGGATATATATTTCCCTGCTTCCTTCAGGCAGAGGAGTTGGTGCTTCTGAGGCCTAACTGCAATGTTGTCCTTCCTTGGCATCATTTGTCAGAGAAGAAAGAAGCGGCATAGCATGGAATGGTGAGGCAAGGTTGAGTGAGAAGACGAGCGGCATCAGGCGAAAGAGTGAGCACAAGAAAGGCACTAATTTGGATTACCTCCAAAAAACCCTGAGGCCATCTCTACAGGACAGGATGAGTATTTTGGAGGGAAAAACTGAAGTAATTTAGGAGAAACCAATAAAATTACCTTTATTGAAGGGGTTGCCTCTGGGGGTTACCTCACAAACTGGAGGTAATCTCTAGGGGACAGAGGTAACAGTTTGGAGGGCAAAACTGAGGTAACATAGAGGGGACAGAGGTGACATTGTGAAGGGCAAAGTGGAGGTAGTTTAGCTGAAATCCATGGTCTTTCTTGAAAGGGTTGAATCTGGGGTTATGTCCAAAAGATCTGAGTTAACATTACCAGAGAATGACTATGGTAACATGGGCACCCTGAAGAAGAAACAGAAAAATACACTTTCAAGTGGTGTTTCCACATTAATTTAAAAATGCCATTACTGGTATTAAAGAATAAAATTATTTTGAATAGCTGTGCTCTGCAGAGCCATTACTCTGGACACTTTTTAGTTTTAAGATAATCTGCTAGGTATGACCACTGTTCCCTAAGCAAATGGATATGATTATAGTTCTTAACAATTTGAAAAGCAAAGAGGATAATTTACATGGCTTATTTTCACAAATGTTAAGCACTTGCCCGGGCTACCTAAATCAGGAATTGCTCTAGTCTCTGTCTAGAGAGAAAGGAGAGAGAAATAAGCACCTCCAGAGGGGATTTTTGATCCCAGGTGAACCATGTCATTTCTTTCACAGGCTTTCTCATGGCAGATGATAGGATCCATGAACAGTCTCCAAACTGAGGTGAAGATGTCAAGGGTGTAGAATTGGGAATGAGAAATTCAAGTCTCTGTTGTAAGGAGACATTAATGTCTCATGTGTGCAAAGCTTTAGACACACCACTGCCACACAGTTATCTCACCTGCCTATGAACATGCTCACGTGCTAAGTAACGTATTATTGCCACCTCTTGGAAGACCTGCTTGAAAACTGATTGACTTCAAAGCATCTCCACATAAGCCTGCAGCAGAGCTGATTTGCAGAATGAAAGGGAAAGGGGACTTAAACTTAGAGGTGGAAAGCAGCATTAGTTAGGGGCCCATCAAAATTATGTGCTTCTCTTGTGGCTGCTGAATTGAGAAAGAGGATGTATCAGGGTGTTCATAATGGTGTGAAAAATGGACCATCTTTTTAGAAATAGAGCACATGGTAAAGTCTGTAAAAGAAGCTTTATTTTCTACCTATCGAGCTGAGCACTGGGTGTCCGTTTGAATGGGAAACATTAATGTTCAGAACTATTTTTTTCACAAAGGCGGAACACTTCATGTCTCTGCAACAGAATTAGCTAATTAGCACCTCCAAGATTTTAACAGTACATACTGAGCTGAATCAAATAACCCTCGAGCCTTCAACATCACAATTCTCTTTTGAATACTCATAATAATTTCATTTCTTTGTCACTGACCTGTGAATTTATTCTATCCACAAATTTAGGCAAGGAGGTTTTCTATCTTTCACATTTCTTGATAAACTCTGAGGCAGATACAGGTTATGGTAGGTTTTTTCCTGTTCACTTGAAGAACAGATACTTGTTTTTGAGGTATCTGAGTCTTATAATACACAGTGCATGACTGGCAGGTGCATTACAGAAAGTAAGTCAAAGAAAGATTTATGTCATATGCAAATATATTAGGTCATTCACTAGTTTTCACCAGGTGGCTGAATAAACAAATTTTCTCACAGGGAAATCCACTTATACCATCAAATTCCTCAGGAATGGATGTAACTCAGCCTGCTGTGGTAGGCACGTTTCTCGATAATGTAAGAGAAGTGCTGGTGTTGGCTCCAGGAACTCAGTAACAGTTTGCCTTTATGCTTACTGATCCTATAGCTTGGTATCATCCCTGCAAGCTTTAGATATCTAATGGAAATAATTGAGAGAACAGTTGTCCTCTGCTCCCTCTGTACAATATGGTGATGCAGAGAGAGGCCTTCAGGGAGGGACTTCTGTAGAGCAGCTGCTGTTTGTACTCCTTTGATGATAGAAGGAGCCTGTGTGGCTACACTCAGCTCGAGAGACTTAATTAGATGTGGGTTGGAAATTATTAGCTAAATGCAAATTGGTTAATAGGTATGACTAATTTAAGTGTATTAAACGCTTACCTGTGCCATATCATGGCTTCAGTAAGAGGAGTGCCCCTGTGCTTGAATAGCTGATGGTTTAGGCTGAGGACCCCAACAGCATGTTTCAGTTCTTCTGGCTTAAATTGGATTTATTGTGGGTTTTTTTTTTCTGTGAATTCTTTAACTACTTGACACAAAACAATGAGGCAGGTGAATAGAGCTGCTTATTTTATAATTTTTTGTCATTTTCTGGTTTTTTCCTTAATAAAGAATAGTGTTAGATACCTGAATCAAAAGATGTGTGCTGACAAGCCTGATCTCATAGAGGGGACCATCTCTACATGCAGTGCCTAAGCTTGGGAAAAGGCAAGATTTCAGGTACATCCCTCTTTCTAGCATCTCTCCCTGGCTCCTTTAGGTGGCTTCCTACTAAAAATTTGTAGGATATATGAAATAAACTGTAAATTCAGTTTTGAGTGCAAAACAAAAAAAATTAAGTGCCTTGTATGAAGCTTGTGTACAGGACTGTAGAGTTCCTCCTGGAAGGAGATTTTGAGCTGCCTCGTTCTCTCACCTCTCAGCCTCTTTGAGTGGGTGTTGGCAAAAGGACAGATATAGAAGGTTGTGTTCTGTGTATCTCCAGAACATGGTCTCAGTTTCAAACCAATGAAATTATTCTGAAGTCCCTAACTTGTTCCTACAGGACTTATGTAGCCAAAGTAAAAGTTTTAGTGATTCCAAGTATGGTATCTGATACCATACTGAAGAGAAACACTAATTCAAAGATTTTTCTCGGTGGCTTAATGGCTTCAAATGATATGCTAGTTGGAAACTGGGCACTCAGAACTTCTTTGAAGTTAACTTGTTACATTTTATATTCATATTCAGTAGCTAATAACACAAATGAGTGCCTCAAAGAATATCAAATATACAGGGTTTTGAACAGGAACACGCAGTGTTTTATCTCAAAATTGAGAAAAGAACAATATCAAAGAAAAATGTATTAAATATGAAATATTAAAAAGTTACTAAGACTTTGGTAAGAAGTGCAAAGTAATGATTGCAGTGTAGACAAAAGGAACCTGTGTTAAAATACCTCGGGGAAGCAGCTGTAAGTACACTAAGTGATGGTGATTTAGGCTGATGCAAACTAGCAAATATCTTCCAAAAAGTTTTCTATGTTAAGACAGAATGGGAAGCCATGTTTTCAGTAGTCTTTCGTTGAATACTGTGCAGAATAGAGTTTGGCATTCCTGATGTTCAGAACAGTGGATTACTAAGCTTTGAGACTATATCAGTATCAATTTTCAAGGGGAAAAACTATTTTCATTTTAAGGATGTTATATTTTCTACACAGAATCCAGCTATATTTAGACATAGGTAATATGCAGACATACAAATATAATTCCACATAATATATCAATATAAAATGCTGCACAAATCTGCCATAATGGAATAATCCATTTTATTGTACAATTTAATTCTACTTTGCTGTTGAATAACACTTTTAATTGGTTTTTACCTTTGATTTCTAAAATACTGGACTTCCTAGAAATCTAGGGCTCAAACCAGCTATAGTCAGAACTTATAGAATCATAGAATGACTAGGGATGGAAGGGACCTCCAAAGGTCATCTAGTCCAGCCCCCCTGCAGTGAGCAGGGATACCCTCAACTAGATCAGGCTGCTCAGAGCCTTGTCCAACCTCACCTTGAATAT
>WUAM01000407.1:1611950-1634015 GCA_024336885.1 Actenoides hombroni | reverse complement strand
AAGTCTTTTAAAACCCGGTCATAGCTTAGAGCAACTGGCATAAAAGGCAAACTTAAAGCACTCCTACACAATTTCTTACTCTATAAAATAGAGTAAAATTTGAAGTTTCTATCCAAGAAATATCACTTCTTGAAATAAGTGTCTACAGATTCAGAAAAAATGCACTTTAAGAAAACCTGAACAAACCAAAAATAAAATCTAAGTTTTTACCATAAATAGAGACCATGGAAAGCTCATCAGAAGAAAAGTTACTTGCCATAATTTGCTGTCTTTTTACAAAATTAAGATGCAACAGTGATAGTTTTGCTTTCTTCTTGATTTATGTACATCTATGCATTTTAGAATTTGTCATGCCTCAGTCATCCATTTCTTCCTAAGACCCTGTTAGAAATGACTGAGTATGCAATGTAAATGTATAATGTGAGGTAAATGTATACCAAGAAAGAATTTATTTTTTCTTTAGACCAGTAATTTATAAACATAATACATGTTACTTAGAAACACAAATTTTAAAAGATATCTGGAACTGCATATTTGCCTGGGTTATTGTGCATTTAACTGAGCACTCAATTATTCTATGCATTTAAATGATCTCAATACCTGATGCTTGGGAAGGCAGAAGTATTAAGAGGTACTTAAGAAAATAGGAAGGTTGAAAGAACTATCACATGCAGTTCATGGTCATGAAGGTTTAAAAAAAAATTAAATTAAAAAATCAGTAACTGCATACTTAAATAAAAGACCGCAAAAACAGACACCGACCTTATTCTGGACACATGTACTTAAATGGACAAGGACATTGATCAACATAATTAGATGCTTAACTGGACACACTAGTCTTTGAATGTGTGACTATGATACACAATATTGAAAGGTAACCTGCTTTGTTTCAAAGTGCTTTGTTTTCTTGTTTCAGGCTCTGTAAATGATCAAAGAATATAGATTATATAATAAGGACAATAATGGCAAATATTCAAAATGAGTTGCAAAGAAAACTCTATTCAACAGAATGAATAATTAAAAAAAAAAAAACCCAACTTAAAAATGGATGATATAGAACAAAAATAAGAAATTATAAACAAACCAAACCTAATGACCTCCACGCACTTTTAAAGACAATTTCTTCTCAGTCACAGACACACATTTAAATTGTGTTCTGCAGTTGGAAAATGAAATTGCTTCCTTATTTCCAAACTAGAGTGGACTTCTCTCAAAGAAGTGGTAGAAGCTGAAGAAATGGAAGCTTCCCACCTTGACATCTAGGATGTTTTGGGTGGAAGAGCTGCCCAGCAATTTCTGCAATTCCCTGGCAGCTGTAGTAGGTGCTGGAGCACCTGTAGGGTCTCTAAATTGAGTGCATTAAGCCTTAGGATATACTTAATGCATTAGCGGAGGATGTATGGCTCTTCATCTCACAGCTTGACTTGTCTATTATGCTGTCAAGCAGCCTCTGCACTGCTAGCAAAGTCATGACTGTGTAACTAGCAGAGTGCACAGACAGCTTGCAGAGGTGGTTGTCTCTGTGCTACCTGCTGCTGCAGTGGAATTTTGATAGCTTCATTTCTGCAGGTCAGCACTGGGATCCACTTAGATATGTGAAGAATCTGCCAAATCTTCCTGAACGCCCAAGTCATCTTGATTTCCTAGCTAGACCTATATCTCTGCAAAGTGCTTTACAAATGACAGCAGTTGGATTGTCTCCTTTTTGGTGCTGCAGAAATACATTGTACATGATTGCCTCTACCTGAAAGTATAAACATTTCTGATTACTTCTCGTTTTGATTGGTAATAGGGGCAAAGGGAGATACTTGGTACTGTTTACTGAATGCAAGCTACAACAAAATTGGCAAAGGACATACGTGTTAATGACTACAGCAGTGTGGATCATGCTGCAAATGTGAGTTACTCATCCATTTGTTTTTGCTGTTGTTAGGCTGAGCCTTTTGTTGTACTTTGGAGAGCTGGATACAGTGCTGTTAGAAAGGAGATGCATCTCTGCCAGACTGCTCAGCTTACCTTAAATGCTGATGTAAGAGGCTTGAATGTCAGGCTGGGTTTCAGGATCCGAGAACAAGATAGCAGATGTGTTGGGCTGGTGTGCCTGATAAGCCTATGTATGACTCATGTGGTTTTGGTAGACAGTTGCTCCTGGGGAAAAGCACCTCTAAGGAAGCTGCTTCTAAGAGGGTGTCCCCCTGTAAGTTAGGGTGGTGGCATCACTCCTGAATGGTCTGTATTCTGAGGCAGTTGATCTTATGCTCTGTGAAGTTCTTGTAGTGGAAAAGCAGGATATCTTTTTTTTTTTTTTTTTTTTTCTATGCAGAGTGAAGCTTCTTCAAATATATCAGTGGTCAAAGGAAGATCAGGGAAAATGTGGGCCCACTGCTGAATGAGGTGGGAGCCCTGGTGACAGAGGATGTGGAGAAGGCAGAGTAATTGAATGCCTTCTTTGCTTCAGTCTCCACTGCTATGACCAGCCCTCAGGAATACCCAAACCTGGAAATAAGAGAGAAAGATTGAAGGGAGGGAGGAAGACTCTCCACTGGTCCATGAGACTGGGTTAGAAATCACTTGGGTAAACTTAACATGCACAAATCCATTGGCCTCAATGGGCTGCACCCATGAGTGCTGAGGGAGCTGGCTGATGTTGTTGCTCTACCACTCTCCATCATTTTTGAAAGATCATGGAGAATGGGTGAGGTGCCTGAGGACTGGAGGAAAGCCAATGTCACTCCAGTCTTCAAAAAGGGCAAGAAGAAAGACAAGTCAGCCTTGCCTCCATCCTTAGAAAAGTGATGGAATGGCTCATTCTAGAGATCATCTCTAAGCACATGGAATAAAAGAAGGTTATCAAGAGTAGCCAGCATGGAGTTACTAAAGGGAAGTCATATCTGGCTAATATGAGAGCCTTCTATGATTGTGTGACTGAATGGGTAGATGCAGGGAGAGCAGTGGATGTTGTCAACCTTGACTTCAGCAAGGCTGTCTCCCATAAAAATCCTCCTGGGTAAGTTCAGGAAGTGTGGGTTAGAAGAGTAAATGGTGAGATGGGTTGAGAACTGGCTAAACAAGAGAGCTTAGAGGGTCTTGATCAGTGGCATGGAGTTCAGTTGGAGACCTGTAGCGAGCAGTGTTCCCCAGGGGTCAGTACGGGGTCCAGTCTTACTCAACATCTTCATCAATGACCTGGATGGACAGTGTACCCTCAGCAAGTTTGATGATGATATGAAACTGGGAGGAGTGGCTGAGTTCAGTGAGGCCTGGACAGACTGGAGAGCTGGGCAAAGGGGGATCAAACGAAGTTCAGCAAGGGCAAGTGTAAAGTCCTACACCTGGGGAGGAATAACTTCATGCACAAATACAGGTTAGGAGTAGACCTGATGTAAAGCAGCTCGACAGAAAAGGACCTTGGAGTCCTGGTGGACAGTAAGTCCAAGAAAAAAAAATAGTGCACTTGTGGCCAAGAAGGCCAATGGTATCCTGTGGTGCATTAAGAAGAGTGTGTCCAGCAGGTCAAGGGACATTCTCCTTCCCCTCTACTCTGCCGTAGTGAGACCACATTTGGAGTATTGTGTTCAGTTCTGGCCTTCCCAGTTCAAGAGGGACAGGGAAATACTGGAGAGAGTCCAACAGAAAGCAATGAAGATGCTTAAGGGACTGGAACATCTCTCTTATGAGGAAAAGCTGAAAGCCCTGGAGCTGTTTAGCCTGGAGAAGAGAAGACTGTGAGGGGATCTTACTAATGTTTAGAAATATCTAAAGGGTGGGTGTCAAGTAGAAGGGTGGTGCCCTGTGATAGGATGAGAGGTGATGGGCACAAACAAGAACACAGGAAGCTTCACCTCAACATGAGGAAAAATTTATTCACTGTGAGGGTGATGGAGCACTAGAACAGGCTGCCCAGAGAGATTGTGGGGTCTCCTTCTCTGGAGACTTTCAAAATCCACCAGGATCTGTTCCTGTGTGGCCTACCCTGGGTGTTCCTACATAGGCAGGGGAGTTGGACTCGATAATCTCCAGAAGTTCCTTCCGACATCTACCATTCTTTGATTCTAATGGAAAATAAGTGGTAAACTGTACATGAACTTGTTGGTTTCAGACAGAGAGTCACATGGCTACTTTCTCTTTCTGCCCATACATTATTTCATATCTGCTAAGTCTTCTGGAGTGGACCTCACTCTGCTTCTGTACCGTGCTAAAGAAACTCATTGTGCTGGATCTTTTGCATTTCCTGATTGTGCATATGAACTTCTTGCTTGACAACTTGCAAAGTCCATGGATAATTGCACAGGAAAGTTGGCCTTCTGTTGTAGATTCAGTTTCGGGAAGAAGGTATGAAAATTTGTCTTTTGTTCCAAAAGTTGCATGATTGGCCACAAAACTAGAAAATATTTTATACATGTCAGAATGTGTGTTTTTCTTTTTCTCTCTGCTTCAGAGTTAACCATTCCAAATTGCAGTTCTTCTGCAGTAGTAAATTGGAGTAAGAAAGAAAAAAAAAAAATAAATTGAAATATAGAATGTAGTGTCTCTAAGTGTAATGGTCTACACTCCTGCAATCAGGAATATCAGCACTTAAGTGGAATCTCTGACCAGTGCAGGAGATTGCACAGAATAGGAGTCACAGTGTTAGTTGCCAGGTGCACATCTTCCTTTGCATTCCACAATGTGTAGTACCAACATTTACATACCATTTGAGATAGCACTCCCTTTTATCCTACGGATTTTGTTATGTCCTCAGAATACTAATAAGAAAGTTTCTATAAAGAAAAAAAAAAGAACCTGTGTTAAAAATCACTCGAATCATGTTTTTTTTTATATTGTTGCTTGTGTAATTAACTTGGATATACTTCAAAGAACAACTGTGGTCTACAAATCCTTTTTTCCGAAGTACAGCCAAATAATAATGAACAAAAGCTGCATGGCAAAAAATAATTAAAAAAATCACTTCTGTTCCTTTCAAAAAGTAATTATGTACACAGAAGGAGGAAAAAACATCGCCAACTAATCACTGAATTTAATATTCTCATTTAGCTTAGATGTCTGCAAGGGTCCAGTACAATACTTAGCTTCTCTTTCTACTAGGATTATAAAACTCATGTAACATTTTATTTTCACTCACATAATGTCAACATGAAAGTCCGGGATCTGTGTGCTGTAAAAATCTCTCTGTGGTGTTTGATATAAATAATGACATCACACTGGCTAATGGAAAGAACAATAAAGAAAAAAGTACTTTGGTGACTTAGGACTCCCTCCTCATTGACTTTCAATAATACACAGACGTCTAAAAGTCGTATCAAGTCATGCAGAAGGACATTGAACATTAAAATGGAATTTAAGCAGACTTCAAGCCCATACTTCTGTTCAAAAAGCCCCATTCAGCAGTCCCTTTCCCCTAAAACTGCATGCATTGACCTGTATCTCCTTCTTATCTGATCTAGCTTTTCCACAGGTTCTTGCTTGATGTAGCCACATAGCTGCCCTAATCTGACCAGCTGACTACTACCTAAGCTTTGGAAAGATCTAGAAATTACATCAAGTGATGCTTAAGGCCTTCAGAGGACCTTTCTGCCTCTTCTGCTCTAGGAATGCTTCTCAGAATGTTGACTGTGATGGCCCATCCTCCTTTATTCATATGTGACAGGATGCAGATGAAAAGATGGTGGCATTGCTTGCTGTTTACACCGTAGTCTCATAGTAAGAGATAAGAGGATATTCCTATGGGGAACTGGATGGACACCTCCATCTGGGTTCTTGGTCTAATGACCCTTCATCTAGAAGTCAAGCCCTGCTAAAATCCCGTATTGGATCTAATTCTTCTGCAAATAGGATTTAGAGTTTACATCTCAAAAGGATTGTTTAAAAATTTTACCTAGATAGACCAAGGACAAATTATCTTTTTTTTTTTCCTAATATCTGTAGTACAGCTTGTGAGTTTTCCAGTAGGTATATTGATAATATTTTTTCCCCAAAGTCTACTAAACTCTGGATCCCACACACTTCCCTACAAATAATATCTGTGTTCTCATAAGCCCTGTCATGCACTCAAACACTGGCTAAACATAACAGCCTTGTTTGCTTTTTTGGGTTTTTTTTAAAGTACAGTAATTTTTTTATGTAGGTGGTAAGACAGACTTTTTTTTTTTTTAAGTTTTTTCCACCCCCCCCACTGTCAGAGTGCTGAGCTGCCTTTGGGACTGAGCACTTCAGGGTACAAGCTTCAGGTGCCTTCTCTGGCTTGTGATAATGAAGTAACAAAGGATGGGGTGCTTCAACAGTGGCTTAAGAACTGCCATCTATAAGGCCCTTCAGGTCTCCCTGAACTCTTTCTAAAGGGTCCAAGAAAGGAAATGTAGTAAATTAAACCTATTATTTGTTGTCAGTTCACAATACAGGAACCTAGCCCTTCATCAGAAAAAGATGAAAAAATAATTACTTTACATCAATTACACCAGTTCTTTAATTTATACCAACAAAGGATTTGATCCTGAACTTAGATTTTTAGGTGTTTTAAAATGTCTCATCTCTTTAACATTACAGTGTTAGGGGATAAATATAGGTTCATAACAGCACATCTAAATCCTACATTTCAGGACTCCAAAGAGTATGTTAGTGTGCTGAAGAGCTGTTTGTTTGCTAAGGCATCATTTTGAGCTTTTAAATGGAGGATTGGAAGACCACCAACACCCTGCAACATTAAAAGATGGCTCCTCTGTGTACCTGGAGTCGTGCTTAGGAATCTAAACTGGCATCTTTGCCTGTATTCTCACAAAGCACATACACAAATCTACAAAGATTTCATAGCCTGAGATAAAGTTTAGATGATAATCTAGACACTCCTCCTCCAAAAAAAAAAAGAAAAAAACCCCAGAAAATAATGTTTGTGTTCTTCTCTTTGGTAAACTTTCTATGAAATAATAAGGAGAAAATGTGTGTTTTCTGTGATAGATTGCCAGAAGGATAATGAAAAGATCTGTGTATATAAAGCTGCTCAGTTATTTCTGGATCTTGTCCACTTTAGTTCCACTCCCATATGTTTATGGTTTTATGTGGCTTGTGTTTAAATTAAAACTATGTATATATATGTTAATATGATTTACCTGGGGATTTCCAGTACAGAAACTAATTTTTTTTTCAAACTGATCTGACACCATGTACAATTGATACTGATGGGCAATGAGATTATAATTTTCTCGTGATTAAACTGATTATAAAAGCAGTGTCATCTGTTAGTGAGTAAGGGTAGCCTGACATTATAATTGAGTGATGGTCATAAACTCATCTGATTGTCATGGCATAATTGCATTCTTATCTGTTCGTAACAATGGAATGAAAGTTTGATAGAAATTGATTTGTCTTTTTAATGTGCTCCCAAGCATATATGAGTAGTGGTTTTTACTAACATGACTGCTTTTTTAAGCAGTTGTGGTAAAACCACCTCAGGGCTAGTCCATGTGGAAGCTGGATTCAACATAACATCAGGGCCTCTTTTTAAATGGCTTTGACAGGGAGGAGGACCCCATAGCAGTGGTGTGAGGGGCAGGGAGCAGAGTACTAATGATATGTTCTGATACCACTGTGAACGGCAGTAGATTTACTTAGCTGTTTTTGTATTGGGGTTGGACGGAAACAAAGGGGGGAAAATAAGATGTTCTTTGCATCTATCTTATCCTGATATAAGATTCATTTTCTTTTCCTGTCAGCCATATATCTGCTACTGCATTGACTCTGTGATGTACTTCATAAAAATGTATAAGGAAATAGACTGGTTTCTCTGCATTAGTTAAGGCCAAACTTGGAGCCTTCTTAAAGAATTTAACATGACTAGGATTGTGAAGTCAAATACTCAAAAGTGGTTAATGCCAGGATTATTTCAACATTGCCATTTTGAGCATGTGAGTTGCAACAACCTTCACATGGTCAACATGCTACTCTTACCCCCATCAGACCCAAGTTGATTCAATGTGCAAAATGTCCAATGCTCGCATTGATTACTACCTTTTAATCTTATTTCTCAGTAAACGGCACTCAACTTTCTCTACTCTTCATTGTTCTAACCATACTACAAATGTAAAATTATTTCCCCCATAGGCTTTCTTGTAAATCTTCATTATCCTCTACAAGTGTTTAAACTAATTTTCATGAGACTGAGCAAATGGATATTTTTCCATTAGTTTTGTTTCACAGATAGAGAAGACCTGAGACACCAAATAGCTTCTGGCTTTCTTCTTTGCAATAGCTAGCATTGCAAACTTCATGCTTTGAAAGCATAATTCTAGCCAGCTTTAGACGGTTATGACTCTTCTGTGACTCAAACTCCACAGTCTCATAATGAGAGTTTATAAGTAGAATATATTGGTAACCAACTGTGAACTTCAATTTCAATCACTATTCTAAAATCACATCAGGATGTGTTGGAAATACTGTGACCAGCAGGACTAGGAAAGTGACTATGCCCCTGTACTCAGTACTGCTGAGGCTGCACCTTCAATACCATGTTCAGTTTTGGGCCGCACACTACAAGGAAGACATTGAAGTGCTGAAGCGAATCCAGAGAAGGGCAATGAGGCTAGCGAAGGGTCTAGAGAACAAGTCCTGTGAGGAGCGGCTGAAGGAACTGGTCTTGTTTAGCCTGGAGAAAAGTGAGGGTCAGGAGAGACCACCTCACTCTCTACAACTATGTGAAAGGAGGTTATAGCAAGGTGATGTCGGTCTCTTCTCTCAAGTAACAAGTGATAGGATAAGAGGAAATGGCCTCAAGTTGCACCAGGAGAGGTTTAAATTGGATACTAAGATACTCACAAAAAGGGTTGTCAAGCACTGGAACAGGTTGCCCAGAGAAGGGGTTGAGTGACCACCCTTGGAGCTATTTAAAAGACACGTAGATGCTGTGCTTGTTGACGTGGTTTAGTGGTGACTTGGCAGTGTTAGGTTAACGGTTGGACTTGATCTTAAGTTCTTTCCCAACCTAAACAATTCTATAATTCTATTACATTTCACATCAGTGCCCTGTTGTACAGTTATATGTCTGCTTCCTTAAATACTGACACCAGCAGATCTGCAGCTGTGTTGCATTTCCACTTTGGCTATTAAGGAACTGCTTTGTTTAGCCTCAGTGGAGCCATCGCAGTACCACACTGAAGTGTCCTGTCAGATGCAGCAGCAGAATCCTGCTCTACATGACGCTACTTAAGTCTTTTTCATAGGAGTAGCTTCTGTCTTTGTGAAAGCCCTTGTCTTTATTCACTACACATATTCTAACCCCTGAAACAGTGTAGGATCCGATAGACCATAGGTCCACCTGTACATTTAACACCATGTGGGTAAAATGTGCAAAGTAAGGTGCTGGAAGATTTTACTTTCATTTGTGCACATTTCTTGATTTGAAAAGCCTGACTTTATTCAGTGGAATTTCTAGAGGAAAATGCACTCCCAGGGAATTCTGATACCACTTGCCTGGATTATTCCTTGTTCTAAACCTCTTCTTACCAAAATCTGTTTACTCTGTTGCTTACTGTGGCGATACTGTCTTGCACACATCATCTTCTCTCCATATACTTCTTATGTGATTCTGTCTCTCAAACAGCAGTTGCCCCCACTCCCTAACAGGCTAAAATAAATCAAAGGCTTTTTTCCTAAACGCATGCAAAAAGTTAGATCTTTCTAATGCATTTTGAAATACAAATTTCTTTGCTTTGACAATCATTTTAACTCAAGTTAAAATAATTATAACACAAGCATCAGGTTGCGTTTTGGTTTTGTGTTTGGGGCTTTTCTTTCTCTCTAAGAAATTTATTAGATCCTATAAACTCATCTTTGGCAAGTCTGATGCAGCTCTGTTCAGAACAGTGACAACATACTGAGCCCTGGAAAGACCGTGCGCAGCTTCAGCACACAGCAGGGATCAGACTGGGATTCTGAATCACAACTCAGTTATTGCTTACCATCAGAGGTGAAGTGAATTCTATCACTCATGGGGTATGTTGTGTTTCCCTGCTTCTTAATTCATGTCAGCTCATCCTTCACCTCTCTGGTAGCAAAAGTGGTACTCTGTTGCTGAAGGCCTTTGCTTCACATACAAGAAATCTGGCAGTCCTCACTTGGAGGAGTTCAGGAGATAGCAGAACATCTCCTTTGCTTCCTCATGAGATTGTGTGGCTCAGCCTGCAACCCAGTCACTGGCTTCTGTTTGCTTCATCTCTGCTCTTATCTCACAGTTGTGCACTTCGGGGCTCATCTGTTAGGTTTGCTTCTTGCGTTAATTTTTGTTAAGTGATCTTCAGGATACATTCTAATTGGTTACTTCTGGAAAATCCAAAGTATACAGTATTTCCATATGCCTGCTACAATGGTAAGATCTTAAAAGATCTCCAGCAAGCTAGCTATGACCTTAATCTGTTAAATCCATGTTGGGTCTCTGTCAAAACATATTTTCCATGAACCCTGTTCACTATAAAATATTCGTCATATATCCTCTGTGCTGAAGGCTGATATGAAATTAACTTGCCCATAACTTTGTCCATCCTCCTTCAGTAGTGCTCAGCTATTTTGTAAATACACTGAACCTGTTTGGGTATGATGAAAATGATGTTATCTTCCTAAGAACACTTTCTTACAATTGTATATCCTGCCATTTACAGGAGAGAGGAATTATTTTTTTGTACAGATTGCATCTTTACACACATGATGTGAGCTTGTACTATTAAATGCCCCAAACCTCCATCTAATTCACAATCATAGCACAGAGAAATCAATACTGAAGGTTCAAGGCAAAAGAAAAATCTAGCTACATAGCATTCTTTGTTCTGCTTTTGCTTTAAGCCAAACTATGGTTTCAATGTGTCTGCTCTGCAGTCATAGGACTTTGAGAAGCCAGAAGTTTTGTTGCTGTAGGCTACAGATGGGTGGATGCATCAAAACCTGCCTGAGTAGCAGAGTAAGTTAGCCTATGCCATGATAGCACAGGAGGCTTCTGATTTTTGCATTTCTCTATCAGGTATATTGCAAATGCACATCTATTGTGCTATTTCAGGCAGTGCTAGAAGGCTTATTCTCCAAAAAGTTATTTCTTTTTCCTGGCCATGAGCTGAGAGCCTGTCATTGATAGTTTTGTGACAGGCTGGGTAAAGTGACTGAAGGCTTTTCTATGGCTATTTTCTGAATAGTTGTAGTGTTCTAATATTTTTCAATCTTTTGACTAGTGTGACAAAAAAACTTTCTTCATTTCCATCTTAATTTCCTTTCAATCTCCTAGCACTGTACCATAGACATAGTATTTTGTCTATTTTAATACATGACTAATCTTTTCAGACCCATTTCCATTCCTATCTGTGCACTACAATTGCTAACTGTATTATATCATTGAATATGGTATGCAGCAGTCCATCAATCCTCTTTCTTCATCTAAAGGCAGAAATATATAGTAATTGGTTAATAAATCTGCCATTTCTTTATCTCAGTCTCCAATTCCCAATTTGCATTTTTAGTAGTTTTATCTTTAGGGCTGGCTGGTCATCTAACTGAGACAGGACAATAGCTAACTTTTATAGTACAGAAAGCAATAGGATTCTATGGTGCATTAATATTTTTTTTATTAATAATGAGTACTAAATCTTGATGGAATGGTTAATGTCATGCATAGCTCCAGTCCCTGCAGAACTTGTCCTGAGCACCTGCATAGTGTCCTGTCTGTTTGCCTCAGGGATGTAACCCAAGGAAGTTTCAACACAAAGAATTGGACAACAAATTCTGGGCTGAATTCCAGCCAGATCAGCATTCAATATGTTCTTCAGCAACTCTTCTTTGTCAAAAGGATTACCATATTTTTCATAATGCATTAATGGCTTATTATTGATACAGGATTGCTTTTTGATTTCCTGCTAAGCAATGACAGGTTTATCAGGTGTGATCTTACTTTTCTGCTATGGTAGTAGAGTTATCATGTTAGCAGAGGACCTGAAAGCAGCTAAAACTATTAGTGTTTCCAGTTATTTCTGCATATTGACAAGAATTTTTCATGAAGAAATCTAAAATTTCTGTCTAAGAAAAACAAAGGAAAACCACAAAGGCTTTCAGCTTGTTTATTAATCAAAGTTATATTTTACATCTTATTCTGTGCCTCATCTAAAAAGCTTAAGCATACTCCATTACCTAATTGAATTTTAATTTTCTATTCATTGTTTGCCACCTGAACTTGCTGTCTGAGCTGTGTGATACAGAGGATTCGCAAGAAAGCATTTATTGCTGGTCTTGCTTATCTGTACTTCTTGCCATTTCTGAACTGGAGTTTCTATTGAGCAGATCTTCAGGTTTGATAGTGAAAATTTTCAGCATTTAGGCAGCATGAAGTGGTCCAAACTCCTAAAGTATATCTCCTCAACAAAACAGCCTTTTGTGAATATATTTTGCCTGTCCTAGCCCTCCTGCTCCTCAGACTTAGGTGAGAATGTCAAAGCAAATTCAAGATCCCAGTTTTCATCTTGAAGGAACTCCATAGTATGAATCCTCAGCTATCTAAAAAATCTTAAGAAATTGCAGCATAAAGCCTGTTTTCGATGCATTTTGCACCTTCTTATGTAGGATTAAATCTCATTTCTGATGACAGTAAGACTCTTAAGGCTGTGCTTAAAACCATGGACTAAACTGGGATTTTGGACAAAAAAGTCTTGCAAGCTTCTTCTCTCATTAGACTATGTCCTTACTAGAATAAATAGCAATAGTCAGAAAAAACTTTAAAAAGCAAACTAGAAAACCCACCAAACTAAGACATTGATTGCCTGTGCTCCTGGGGGACTATTAATAAACTAGAGCACATGGCTGGTATTTAGTTATTTTGCTTAAATAAATACCCAGAAAGTATTAAAAGCAACCTGTGGAGGACTTCCATAGAACTGTCAAAATGTACTGCTGCTTGCTACTGTTACAGTGTACATCAAAATCCAGGAGTGACATAAAATCCCTCATTTATTTTGAATTGAGTGACAAAGCAAGAGGAATAAGTGATTTTGAGAAAGTAAGGACAAAGATACAACACACATCTCCAGTCTTACGCTTCAGGTAACCTAGGAGATTTTATTTCTAGGGGAGTAGAGGTACACAAGGGAGTATACAGTGGAAGAATTGCTGCTTTAACTTTTATATTTTCAAAATAATGGAAAAAAAAATAAATAAAAGCTTTCCTAGTTAAGCTGAACAAATATTTTTTCATGGAATCTCATAGCATAGTCTTCTGCAGATGTAAAATGGGCCAAATAGCAGGTATATAACATGAATCATCGTGGTCCAACACAAGCTGGATACAAGTGGGGAGGCTACCTCAGATCTTCAAAGAAAATATTTAAATGTTGGCAAAGAAGCACAGAAAGAGACAGGAATTTCTTCTACACAGAGCAAAGATAGATTCAAAGACTGTAGATCTTAAAAAGTAGTTAGAAAAACAATTAACCCAGACTCCTGACAGAATTGCTGCTTGAAAGGTGGGCTAACCACATCCAGTTAATTTACCGCTTCTAGAGAGCTAGATATGCAAACTATAATCAAAGATCTTAGTGTAGTGAGATTGTTGTGTGTGTAGATCTCCCTTTTCTCCTCTCCTGTAGCAGGGGAACAGCCTTTTTCTGATTCACCAAGGCATCTCAAATCGCTTTCCATTTTTCAGACTACTCAACTTTTAAAAATATTCTCATTTCTTCTATTGTTCTTGATTATTCAATCTTACTTGATAAAAACCAGTCACTGCTGCCTTATTTCCTTTTAGCTTCAGCCTGGATAAATTTCAGTTATCTTCTATTCCTTTTTGTGCTCTCCTTTGCTAAATTCCTTTTACACTGTCAAATTTTGATCACATTTCTGTTCTTTCAAAACCAATTGTATTAAAAGAAAATAACTTTGTTTCTTGTGATAGTACTTATACTCCTGGGCAGTTATGTTGAGTGACAGTGCTTTAGCTAAGTGTTCCCTAATATCAAATTCACCTGCTTTACTTCTTCTCATTTGGCATACAAGTTCACAGATAGCCCTTTTCCACATTGCCTTGTCAGGAAACCAAAGAGATCAATCCTACTCCCTTTTAAAGCCAATGGTAGAAATCCTTCTGACTTACTTAGGAGGAGGATAGAGTCTTCTTGTAGATGTCCCTAGAAATATCTCCATGTTCCAGAGCCGCAGTTCTTCTCCCTAACAACACCTCTTCATTTTCCACAGGTTTCATGAAACCTTTCCTGCTGTTCTATAGCTATACTGCAACATTCATGATTTACCTAAAGGCAAAATGAACACCTAGATAACTTTCCTGTATGACTTACCATCTCTCATTCTTTACCATTACTACTCACCCTCTTCCTGCACTGCTTTTTGCTATCCATTTGATAAAATGTGCATTGTGGGTTTTTTAGTTCCATATGATATTTGTCTTTCAGTCAACCTTTGATATATTTGAGGAGGTTCGATATGTGGAGAAGTGTACGTGTGATTTTTTAATTTTATTTTTTTTAAAGTTGTCAGTGTTTTCTAAATGTCTTCGGGTAAAAGCAACACAGTAGTTTCTATCTGTGTAAGACTATCAAGGCTTTTATCTGTAGGTAAAGCACAAGTGACATCACTAAATAAAATCTCTGAGGTCTGTTTTTAATGGCTGTACTTCTGCAATGATGGCCACAGTAAAAGCTTGAAACTGCCATGAATAAAACAAATATAAAATTAAATCATTTTCTTTTCTGTCCTGTAACAACAAACTATTTCTAGGAAGAAGAATCTTAAATTGTTTTGTGCCAGCAATGTATATGAAGTTGGCTTCTGTGTTCAGGAGGGGGAAAAAGATCTAGAGGCAGAAGGCAAAGGAATCAAGTAGTATTTAGAGTTCTTTTTTCTTTTCTACATGACAAGTCTATGAACCACTTAATTCTTTATCAGTGTGTTTTTTCATTTTTATTTGTTTGGTTTTTAAAAACAACAAAACAAAACAATGAACCAACTTAAGACTTGAATCATAAATTAATTCAGGGATTTCTATGGAAATTACCATTTGTCCTGGTTTGAGAGAGAACAGAACTAACTCTGTTCAGTAATTTTACTTTTCAGCTCCTAATGATCCTAGTAAAGTCCTAAACTTTTACTGACTTCAACAGAGCCAGGATTTCACCTGAGGAGCCAGAGGCCATTCCTAATTGTCCTGAGTGCACACATAAAGCTGGGAGTGGGTAAAGTGATGTAAACTGTGCTAAGATACTCCAACTAATGACATATAGTGATCACAATAAATGTTCAAGAAATCAGTTTACTCTAGAAGGAAATGCAGCAATGAATGGATATTACATATCTGTAAGCAAAGTGTCTTTTGTAGTGACTGTAGGGATATTATAGGGGTAAATAAACTCTACTTCTACATTTAAAAACAACTCGCTTCCACAGTGACTTCAGAGAAATGTTATTCCTCATTACCAATCTTATTACTGGAAGAGTAAGTTCATTTCTAAGGCTTCAGGAAGGCAAGACATTTGGTGTGGAAGTCCTGTGAAGGTTCTCAAGAGAGCAGGACCCACTTGCTAACTAACTGCTCAGTGTCATCGCTGCAAAATTTTTGCTTCTTGACAAGTAGCAACAGCAGGAAGGTTCAGGTCAGAAATCAGACTGCATCCTTAAGTCTTGAGTGGTCTTAAAAGGCTGACTTACACATATGCCATGGCCACGTAAAAAAAAAGTGTATTAGTTGCCCAAGTTAGAAGGGATGTGAGTGTAGTGCACACTGCATGCCACAGCTATGTATATATCGAAGGAACAAACGCTACAGAGTAATTACGGTGTCATTGTGTACTCCAGACAGTATGTAGTATGGACACAGTTAGTGTGAAATACAGTTAAAATATGGATGTGGGTTAATCATCATTTGACCATGATCAAAGTCTGGACTGCACAAAACAGTGTAGGCACGTTACTGTCTTCAAATATGTTAAGTCGAATATACAATCATAGACCAGGCAAAGAATAGATTAAGACCACTGTGAATCATATGTTGATTTTGAGCTATCTTGTAAAAGTAACATTAACATAAGGTATTGTATCCTATAGTGATACGGAATGCATATAGATATAATGTTAATTATAGACCAAAATGTCCATCTGGAGCACCTTTGTTTTGTTTAGTCTGTCTCTAGTTCATTCAGACATATGGGAGTCTGGAAATCACTTTACCCTTGCCAATGTATATAGTATCTGTTTCTGGGTTTTATTGCATTTCCTTTGCAGCTATGATTTGTGGCAATTTGCATTTTTGCTGACAGGTACTAAGAGTAAGTCAATATTTACAAGGTACTTCTTCTCTGCCTTCTTTCTACTAGAGACTTTACCAATCGTAATGAACTGCTTCTTCAGAAAATGAAATACAATTTGGGTGCACATTCCAACAATAATTGTACCTGTCAACAGAAATAGATAACAAAATTTAATCACAAGAAACGTGATAATTTACATGGGAAATCATGTTTTACAACTTCTTTCATTTCATGGGGTTTAGAATAGATCAGGAAAAAAAAAAAGTACAGTTTAAGCAAAGCATGCAGAATGGTATAGAAAGGCATTTACATGCAAAACTTTTAAAATGTCTTGGAATTTCCTGTTGATGGAAAATGTACCTGAGACTTCCACAATATAAACACTGTATGAGAAGTTAGAAATAATCAACTGTTGCATAATATACTTAATTTGATTTAGTTAGGAACTATTTTAAGATTTTTCTGGAAATGCTGCTGGAACCTAATATAATATAGCATATAAAAGAACCTTTCAACTGTGGAGGGTGAGATTCAGACCCGTCATTGGTGTAACTCTGTGCTAAGTCATTAAATCAGATTTGCTCCATATTGATATCCATATTAAGTGAATTTAACCACAGTTTAAAATTTTCATTTACAATAACAAGAATCAAATTACTTCTTAATAGTATCAGCCCATTGCTCCTAAAGCAAACAAACAAACAAAGCAAATCACAAACCAAACAAAACAAATCAATGAATAAAAATCAGCTAATCAATGAAAAAGTTATTAACACAAGATTTTTTTCATTTTCACATTTTTAATTGCCATTCTTAGTCCATCCAAGATACGTTCATAGAATCATAGAATACCAGGTTGGAAGGGACCTCAAGGATAATCCAGCCCAATTTTTTAAGGAAAAAAAAAAAAAAAAAGAGATGGCCCAACACCCTTTCAAGCTGAGTGTTAAAACTGTCCAATGTAGGGTAATCTTCCCTTGCAAGATTATTCCAATGTCTAAATGTTTTCATGGTGAAAAATTTTCTTCTGGAATCTGATCAGAATCTCCACAGGAGTAACTTGTACCCATTACCCCTTGTCTTTTACCTGTGACTCCTTGTAAAAAGGAGTCTCCATCTTCTTAATAGCCACCTTTTATGTACTGGTACATGGTAATAAGCCTTCTCTTCTCCAGACTGAACAAACCCAGTTTCCTCAGTCTTTCTTAATATGGCAGTTCTTCCAGTCCTCTGATCATCCTCATGGCCCTTCTCTGGACCCGCTCCAGCCTGTCTGCATCTTTTTGTATAGTGGGGACCAAAACTGAATGTAGTACTCAAGGTGTGGTCTGACCAGTGCTGAGTACAGTGGGATAATGACTTCTTTATCTCTGCTGGTGATGTCCTTGTTAATGCAACCCAGCATTCTGTTGGCTTTCTTTGCCACTGCAGCACACTGTTCACTCATGATGAGCTTGTTTTCCACCAAGACCCCCAGGTCCCTTTCCACAGGGATGCTCTCCATCCAAGAGAGCTGTATCCCTGGCTTATGTATTCCCAGGTGCAAGACTTTACACTTGTCTCTGTTGGACTTCATAAGGTTCCTGCTAGCTCACTCCTCCATCCTGTCCAGGTCTTCCTGGAGGGTGCCTCTCCCTTCTGGAGTGTCAACTTCCCCGCTCATTTTGGTGTCATCTGCGAACTTCATCAGGGTGCTCTTGATCCCAACATCCAAATGTTATGAAGCTATCAAACACTGTTGGGCCTTCCTCTTCTCTGGGGGACCCTGCTTGTGACTGGTTGCCAGTTTGAGAAAGGACTCTTGGCTAGCACCTTCTGGATATAATCTGTCAACCAGTTCCCCACCCACCACACAAATATCTAGCTCGTGACGTGTCAGTGTCTCTAGGAGAAGGCTGTGGGGGACTGTGTCAAAAACCATGGAGAAGTCCGGGTAGGCAATGTCCACTGCTTGCCCTGCATCAACCAAGCAGGTTACTTTGTTGTAGAAGGTGATGAGGTTTGTCAAGCATGATTTGCCCCTGGTGAATCCATGTTGTCTCTTCCAAATCACATGCTTCAGTTTACTTGTGATAGAACCCAGGATGTTTTGCTCTGTAACTTTCCCAGGGATTGAGGTGAGGCTAATGGGTCTATAATTACCTGGGTCCTCATTGGAACCCTTCTTGTAGGTAGGGGTAATTTTGTTCTTATTCTGCTGCTTGGAGTAACTGGTAAATTGTATGAAGTTAGACCTTTAGAGTCAGACTTCAGATGTGTGAGCCTGGCTGGATGGAAGTGCAGAGAGCTCCTGTTCTTGGCTACTGTACAGAAAGCCTAGTGAAAGCCCAGGCTAGGGTCAGGCACAGCAACTCAGCTCTGAGCCTTAACTTGCACACCAGCTCCTCCCAGTGAACACCTTTGTGATCCATCCTCCTGTGGTGGTATATTGATACCTTGTGATATCCCTGTTTACTGGTGACATCTTGGTTAGTGACAGTGAGTGACTGATTCACTTGAGATGTATCTAAAACCTACATGTAGGACAGGAAGAATGTGTAAATGTAAATTTATTGCTCAGGGATTGTCCACAAGAATACCGTCAGGATGAGGGTTTGCATCCTGCTTTTTGCATTTTGTTTCTTTGGTTTTTCTGCTTGATTGGTTGGTTGGTTTGTTTTTTTCTCAATGTTCTGCAAAGCAATACTCTCCTCATACTGTCCAAATGAAATACAGAAGAAGTGACAGTAAGTTGTGAATACAAAGAAAATTAACAAGTTGCTTTGTTCTTGAAGGATCTCCCTGAATGTGGTCAATGCATAATAGGGGTAGTACATGTGGCCTGGAACTGAGAAAGGACTCTGCCTGCTTCCCTTTATACATACCGATTTCAAGGTTTTGCCCTGCAAAAGAGGAAGCTTTGTGATTCAACAGTCTCTTGAGGTTTTTAGAACTGTGATGTTCCCTGCCTGGAAATGGAGTTCTGCATCGGAGGGAGGAAATGAGCAGCAAGAAGAGTCTGTAAAGAAAACAGGCCATGGCAAAGAAAACCAGGAGGCTTTAAAATGAAGATGATGATAAATGCAGTTCAGAATAATGACTAGGTACTTTACATCAAGCCTGATTGATAGTGATTTCTTTGCTCAGCAAGGAAACTTATCAACGGTGCAATGTAACAATCATGGCAGGAGATTCTTTGTACTCAATACGCTTTAATGTGTGAAGGAAAAAAATGGCTTGTGGGTTAGGTCTTACTAAACTCTGCTATAAGCTTTTAGTTTTGTTCAACATTATAAAAATACAGAAGATGCTGAATGGAATCTATTTAATATTTACTTTTTATTGTCAGATATGAAATATAAGCAGTTATACACGAAAACAGTTGCGTTGACTGGTGCGTTTAAATGTTAGTATGACCACAGTAACCCACTCTTTTATATTTCAAGGACATTTTTCTAAGAACAAAGTTTCCTCCTTCAGATAGAAGATTTCAAGCAGCATACAGGACTTAAAGCTGAAATGATAACATATCCCTAAATAATCTAACAAAGAATCTTAAAGGAATCTGCTATTTATACTGAATTTTCATGTAGCAAGACCTCTGGAGATGTAATCTAAGAGTTTAGAGCTTTGTAAAAGTACTAATCATCAGAAGAATTTGACAGCTCTGTAATTTTGCTCTCTGTGTTCCTATGGTGTATTAGTAAGGTGATTCATAAAACAAGTCAGCTACAGCTTTAGGGTTAGAAATACCTGGACTAAGAGAAAAGATATTTTAGTCATTCATTAAAATAGTTATATGAAGCCAGATTTGCTAATGGATTTGAGGAGCATATACCTAGGGAACATTAACCTCTTTACACTACAGGCAATCTGATTTATCACCAATACAGTTCACAATGTTACAGAATTTATACTAGAATGTAGTTTTAAGTGAAGGCAAAGTGAAACCTTCTTCAGTCCTGCAAAAGTCCATACGAAGAGGTTAGAAAGATTAAGTTCTTGCCATTTTATTACTCTTTGGGTTCTTAAGAACTCATTTTTGCTTTATCTTTTAAAAATCCCACTTTGGAAGGAGATGTCCGTATTGCTGTGATCTTTTTTTTTCATAATTATATTCAGCAGTTGAGGTACCAGTAACTTTTGCTTTAAGTTTCACAGGTAACATAGTTGTTATTATTTTTTCCCTCATCATTTTACTGGGGTTGGTGACTCATGAATTAGCTGCAAGTGATGCATCTGATACTGCCACACTATTGGCAGCGTTCATCTGGTCTTCTGCCACCACATTGTGTGTAGATACTAAGGGTGTAATAACAGTTTCTGAGAGAAAAGCAGTTGAGAAGAGTATGAATGTGATTTCTGAGTGCATCATTTGTCCCCTACACCATGCCCTGTGTTTTTTAAATGGTGGCACTTTAGCCAGACGCTCCAGGAAACAAAGAAGGAGAAATCCACAAATAAAAGCATTTTGATTAGAAATTTCTTCTTCCTTACTCAGATGTAGAAAGGTTGCTGTCCTACCTGTTTCCCAGCTGGTTTGGGAAAGCAAAGAACTCCTCAAACACTGCTACTGCTTATAGAGATATCAGAATTGATTTTTAAGCTATCTTGACAGTTTGGAAATGCATTCAGCTGGATCACTAGGAGACTAAATGAATTTGTGACATCATCAGTATGTCCATTCAAATTTCCCCATCCCCATAAAGCAATGGGGAGCAAGAGCAGCTCATTTAGAACTCCATCTTCCAAATTCAGCAATAAAAGGTGGAAGACCATCTTTTTCCATTCCCAATGCCTACAGGAAGTAGATAAGGGAGAGTTTCGTGTCTTCTCCAACCATGTATATTCCTTCCTTCTATTACCTTTTAGTTGCTTTCTTACTTCATGATATTGTGTTGCATTAAAAAGTGGGTCTTTCCACTGTATAATCTTCCCAAGGGTTATGCAGTGTTTTCCAGCCTCTTTAGTAGGTGGACTGGATCAAGTGAGAAGGAGTCTTTCTCTGGAGAATAACATATTGCTAAATGGATGTGAATGATGTACGAACTTCTCCACAAGGAATTGAAGTAGGTAAGAGGAGTGTAGTGCTTGACATGAATGACTAGCATATGAAAAGTGGAAAAGTGAGAAAACTTAAAGCTAGTTGTGTTTATGTATGAGAGTCAATGGAGTTCCTTTAACTTATTTGACCTCCCCCCCAAAAAATATATTTTTTTTTTAACCCTCATGGAGTAAAGGTATTAACCTCCTTCTTCAGATAAAGTGGGGGGAAAAAAGCAAGATAAGCATTTTAAGCATGTAAGAAATGTTAAGTAAGGTCAATAGTTGGTGTCTGTGTATGCATTAAGATGAGGGAGACAGGGCTATGCACTAATGTTTCCTCCAGCACTTGAGAGATGGTGGATATTAGTTAAAGAAACTTTGTAGCCTGAATATTTAATAGATAACCTTTCATGTCTTTAAATTATAAATGTTTAGAATAAAACCAGAGGTTCAAATATCCTTGTACTATTTAGGAATTCAGAACTGAATCTAATCCAATGTAATCCAATCTACTGTTAAGACCTTCATCTGTCCTTAAATGCTTGATCATTACTAATAAAAGAGAAAAATCTCTTAACTGGTGTATTTGATTCATGTAGCAAACACCAAATCACTAACTATGTAACAATAAATCAAAAAAAAAGTAAAAATCATTGGGGTAGAATAACCACTTATCAGGTAAATGATTAAAGAATTGTTAAATAAAATGTAAAATAATTGGAGAATTAAATAACAAACAGAATTTCTGAGGAAATGAGGGAAAATTTTT
>WUAM01000407.1:1595129-1611850 GCA_024336885.1 Actenoides hombroni | reverse complement strand
AATTTTTAAATTTTTTTTTTTTAGGATTATGGTTCAGAATGTTTCCTTTTAGTTCTGAAAAACTGCAAACTAGATAAAGCAAATTCTACAGTGACTTCTGGGATAAATTCTTGGCAAATAATATAAACCTAGATGAAGGAGAGCCTGTCAGTTCACTATCGTTAGCATCACCCAATATGTTCCCACCTCATTCTTCAGGGCATACTATTAATTTCTGTCAGGAGGATGAAGAGCCCACATGAGCATCATCTCTGCCTTTTCTTCCAACTTTTGGGGTTTTTTTTCTTTTTCTTCCTGTAACTGTTTCTGCAGCTAATCAATTTTCAAAGACAGTATTAATTCAGCTACCTTTCTGCCTTCTATTTCTTCTTTTAGGTCCTACTGCTTTTTTATTGTTATTCTGTCTATCCTGCTAAGTAGCTTTTAAACAGGTACCTGGCATTTTGCAAATAATTCCTTTCCCTTCTCCATCCTTTATGTGGCCTCTGGCCACCTTTAGCTGTTCTTTCACAGCCTCCCAATCATGCCAATTATCATGAGCCCATTATTCTGAGAATCTGGGACTTGGACTTATTCCGTGCTTCCATAAGTAATCAGTGATACTACTTGCCATCCTGTTGACCATGCCAATTTGTTGTGAATGAGTGGTAAGCACCTCACACAAAAAAAGAGAAGAACCAATATGGTTTATTGAGGTTGTTCAATAAGTTAGATGTAATGTAGCAAAGTTTAACAGTGGCTTACCAAGGTTCAATATATTTGATGGCAAGGTTCACCTCACTAATTACTGAATAGAAGAAACATAGAAAGGAAAGTTGAGTTAAAATTGAGTTAGAGTGGACCCCCCCTTGCTTTCTAAACTCCTGATGGAGGTAGGTGCAGCTAGGTCCAGTCCCAGTTTCAGACTTGGATGATAGTTTATGTCTAATGGAATTATCTATACTAAGTTTATAATAGTTAATACTGAGTAGCTACATGGATTAGTAATGTTTCATTAATATTAATTCTGCACACTATCAGTCATTTACCAAATATCTGCCATTGATAGGTTTCTCTGCCTCAAGGAGCAACTTTGAGAGGCATCTCAGTTCAAGGGAAGATCACTGCCATGCAGAGGTGGGGAGAGCTCAAAGATGGTTCACTTAGGCTGTCATATTTATAGAATAAAGTGGTTGGCTTGTAGTCAAATTATATGCAATGGGAAAGGTATGTATGAGACTCCTTGTACCCATAACTTTCTTTGCTCATTGATAAACGAGTCTTGGAAGAGCCACCTGCTGTTCCTGTGTTAATCACATGATCGGTGTTCCAAGATCATATGCATTGATGCTTGCTGTGTCAGGCTGTTTTGTGGGTTTTCAGAGAACAGATTGAAACTAGAGAAGTTCTTGGCCCAGCTACAGCTCAGGCATTTACTTCTTTTGGAGCCTATACCAAACTACTCTTAGTTTGATTAAGGGGTTGAATGCGTCTGTCACAGAGCTGTATGCAATTTTAATTAAACAAATGTAGCTGTGCCTCCTAAGTATTAAATGGTGGGATGAGCCACCTACCTCAGCAGAGTGACAGAAGCACTGCACAACATTGCACCACTATGATGTTATGGTAAGTGGCTAGCAATATTATATACTGACTCTGAACAGGATCTTTCCAGCAGAGATGTGAGAAGCTTTGTATCAGAACCATGTGAAATATTAATCAGTTTTGAATAGAAAAGCAGAGCTGTTGGGTTTTCATTGACCGAGGACAAGCAAGACCAATGTTCTGGTGAAAAATATGGTGAGTTGCCTCATTTTCATAGGCCATTTACTAATTAGATATAATATAATTACATACTCTACTTACTCTTCAGGGCACAGGGCAACAAGATCACAGTTTACCAGTTACGGTCTTTTGAGGGGAATGACTGGTTAGCAAACTTCATGTTATTTTTTGATCCGAATTTATATGTATGATCAAAAAAAGAAAAGAAAAAAAAAAGCTTGGTTGGTGCTTGCATTAAGTATAGAAATATATCAGGATTCAACTGTAATTCTGGAACTACCAGAAATTAACCTTTGCAACTTTGACTCATCTTTCTTCCCAGTGACTGTTACATATTACTCACAGTGACTCCAAGAGTGTTTTTTCTTTTGATGTAGATGGAGGTGGCACAAGGCTATTCTGAATATTTCAAAGACTTACTTTTCTTCATTCCTGTTATCTATATTAACAGTTACAAGTTCAAAGAACTTGAACAGGAAAGTTACCTGTCCATTCCGAGCTCATCCTTAAACATGTTACTTTTTTCAGTTTTCAGTCCTTTACTCAGACACAGTGTAATTTCTAAGAAATTCTCTGAAACTGATGGAAAAATAATTGAATTATTTTGTCTCTAAATAGTCCAAAACCAGTGCAATTGTGTGGCATTCCCTCTCTCATCTGCAATCTCTTTGCTCCACAACAGTCTTGCTAAAGCAAATAAAAAAAGATTAAATGACTCAAGGAAGCCTTGTGAATGATTTCCACGTGGAAGGTACTTTTCAGATGGTCTGTTGGTCTGGATTTAATATCTCTGAAGCTTTTCAAACCATTCTAATACAGTATCCTCTGTTTTGTAAGTCATATTTCTGTGCTCATACTGTGTTGCTTTGAAACTGTTTTTGTGAGTGAATAAAAAAACTTTTTGTCATTACTCTCCCTCCACATGATAACTGTCTGAGAAAAGCATAAGTTAAAATTTAGAATTACATTTTCAGAATGGACTTCCTGTTAATCTTTTTTTTTTTTTTTTTTTTTCTCTAATAACTTGTCTTTTCAGCAGTTGATTCAGCAGTATTTATTGGGAATCAAATACTTTTCTGAAACTGCACCACTAGGCTTTTGCCTTTTGCACTGAGTACATACAAATACCCCCTCCAGCCTGGTATTTGGATGGAAATACATAAACCCTTTCATTTTAAAAGCTACCAATTGTTATTGGCTGCACACAAATTTCTTAGATGTTCTCCTTTCTAACAAAGAGAATAAGAACAGTCAGGACTCTCATTTTGACATTATACTAATGGTGAGCAGTGCTAAGGGCTGGTGACTCGGGTGGCAATATCATAGTAACATCTGCGAGCTAGCAGGTATTTGTGTAGGTCTATATGCCTCCTTCTTGTTCTTTTTAGTTTCTTCTAGATGCTCAGAAGAAAGGAAACGGCTTCCTTCTGTATTGTCAGTGAGGCTAGGTAAGCCACAGGCTTCAGGTTTCAAATTGACTGTTTTTACTAACTATGGCATAGTCTAATGAGTAAAACACTTCCCCCCCCCCCCCCCTTAAATTATCTTTTGATTAAACATATGGCATTTACTCAGGAATCATTCAGTTATATATGACGACTTTAAACCTCTTCCTCTCTTCTCTGATTCCCTTGCCTCATCCAGATGCATCTAACAACAGTAAAAACTTCTGTATCTTGTCTTGAAATCATACAGGAGTCCAGTTAATCACACAAGCCAGCGGAGAAGAGAAAAAGTCACTTTTGCCATGGAAAAATGAGTTAAAAGCCAAACAACCAAAGAATCAGATCAGACACTGGAACAGGGAAATATCAGCACATCACAGGAACAGTTCCTGGCATTCAAAGGACCTGTGCTGCTATTGCTGATACGTCAGCTCTGCCTGTGGTTCCTATAGCCATCTTTGCTTCCAGACATGGTTGTCGTTACACAACAACAGAAAGAAACGTTTGAATTGTTACATAAATGAGAAATATGAATTCTCTTTTCAAACAGGGAGGGACCATAAAAAAAAAAAAAAAAGACAAAATGACAAAAAAATTACACTGAATGACAAAGCATGTGAAATTAAATGTCCCAGTCAAAAGGGCAGAACAAACTGCATAAGCCTAAAGAGTGTGATAATTTTTTCGCTTTGAATTTTGGATTTTCACTTTTAGTCCTTAATCACTGGTGTGTATGTAACACGAAATTCAGGATAATTTCATTAGTATACAGCTATCTAATAAAGTTAGTGACTGGCTGCTAGAGACTTCAGATAGAATCAATATGAATTTAATCTTAGAAATATCAGTGTCTTGGACTTCTAAAAATACAGAATACATTAGCGTTCACAAGCAAGGTCATTGCTATAGCATTTTTATAGATAATTGTTATGTCAGGGGAGAACATTAAATGTTCAGCAGTACTTAATTGGCTATTCTTGAGCTTATGAGTAGTCATTTAGAAGTTTAATTTCACCATATTAAATATAGATTTTATTGCTTCCTGCAAATAACGTTCAACCCCTCATCAGTGCAGCCTTCCATTGAAAATTTGGAAGAAAAGAAGTTTTACTGGCTTAAAACATGGATGTTAACTGTGTATGGGTAAATTATGATTGCAGACTTTCATCATTAGCATGTTAGATGCTGTTAGACCACAGGCTAAGAGAGGGATTTGCTAATTTCAGGCACTTAAAAGGGAGAGCTAGGACCTGAATGAGATGGAACAGTAGATGTGATTTATCTGTCAAATAGATCAGTTTAAAGCAAGCAAGGGTTCATTGCTTCAGTTGGAGTCAGTTCTGCTTAGATTTACAGTAGCACATGGAAATTAGAATAATGAGTCAAATGTTTCCTTTACCTCTTGGGAGGGTTTCTTATTTTTTATCTGAAGGAAATTAAAAGAAGTCACAAGACAAAGTAAAAAGAAAAGAAGTAAATAAAAGATAAAATCATATTAAATACTATATGCATTATTATCTTCTTATTGCTATGTTATAAGAAAGGAACTAAAGCAAAGAAAAATAAGCTGTAGAAAAGGAGAAAGCCAATAAAGTCAGAATATCACAGCTCATAAAGAGCTGGTGCACATAGCCAGGTAACTGCCCATATTGGAACATGCTACACAGTATCTCTTTTTCAGTCCTCTATTTCCAAAACTTGTGATAAACATCCCTGTATAGATCATTCCACAACTATTTATTAAACAAAACTTTTAGGATCAAATTTTAGCTTAAATTCTATTATGACTGGAGAAAGATAGGACTATTTACTCTGCAAATCATAGTTATTTCTCTAGCTGCCTTCTAGTTCCTGGATGGAAAGTAAATTGCTTTCTTTCTAGCCTGCCTCCACATCTTGAGTGGACCAGTTCAGAGTGATTTTTACTGATCTGCTAGTTTGTTCTGTTTAGCTAAACTTAGTGTTTGTTTGCCTTGGTGAAATATTCCTCATACTTTCTCCTTCAGACTTTTAAGGACCGTAACTTGCTCACCAGCTCTTCCAAGAACTATCTCAAAATTAGTTTTCTGTTTGTGCACCAGATAACAGTATTCATTGTTTGCCATACACATCCTCTGCTCTGAAAAATCCATTTTGAGTTGATCTAATGACCACTTAGTTGCAGAAAGAAATATGGCACAGAGCAATGCTAGAATTGATTGGACCGTGGGATGACATTATAACCTACATAACAAAAAAATAAAATGTTCAACTAGCAGCATTAATTAAAATCTGACCTATATCCCCCACAACTTGGGGGGAAAATCTGAGAGCATATGTTCTCACTATGAGACAATATGCTTAAGCTTTTCTTTTTTATAAACTTTCTCAGTATATTCTGATTCTCTCCAAAGTGGTGCTATTTCTTTACACAGCTGTCCCATTTTTCATCTTAAGAGTTCGTTTGCATAGAAATATTTTCACTTCTCTCTCTGATTTGGTTTTGTTGTAGTGAAGGTTACCTCCTTTGATGTGCACATTCTGAATGTTTCATTAGGTATTTCAAATACTCAACATGCAATAAACTTTTTCAAGGAGCCTATTCCAGAGGAAAAATATTGATTAAGCTTCTGTTTATTTCTTTTTGAATCGTGAATAATGCATTTCTTGCTTACTTGAGTGATTCTCTTGCATGCATGTTTTATAGATTAACTTTTGTTAGCAAATCATATTCTAAGCCTGACAAAGCACCTGCTTCCTCATAGTAGTTCTTGTGACTGCTTGGAGTTCTTTCGTTTGGTCTTGTGTGGTGGTTGAGCTTTTTGTCATTCTAATCGTGCTTTTGTCATTTTAATGACTGAAATAAGCTTCAACTCTGGACTATGTCCTGCCCTTCTCATTCATCATTTCTTCTGATATAGGAGCCTAGAATAATTCATATTTTGGCTTTCACAAGGATACATATCTTATGAAAGACATATGAAAAAGTATAGGTGAAATTATTGTTAAATAAATATGTCACTTTGGACCTGACTCTAGCAGTTTTGCAAATATCCTTCCTAGGAATGTAAGGTCATAGCCAAATATGATTGAAGTCAGTGGAAAAGACTGTGATTTAAAGATTGATAGTTTTTCTATGAAGTTTTTAAATGAAAAATTAAAATTTCTTAACATTTAGACTTTTTTTTTTTGTAAAAACAGTTTAAACACATATGGAGAATTAAAACTGATTTGCTTTTCACAAGTGTACTTCTAAAAAATAAAAAAAAATTAGGATTTACAAAATATATTAAGTGCAGGAGGTTGCTTGACAACTTTAACATATTGTAAGATTATTGAAAAATTGCAAGACTCAAATAGGAGAATACAAAATAAATTTATTAAATGCAGTATAAAAAAACAGCTGAACAAAGTGCCTTGAATGAATATCCTTTAACTGACGCATAATCAGTTTCCAAATGATGCCCACTGAAGTCACGATGAAGGGTTGTATTTGAATAGGAAAGATGGTGTGTACACAGTGGATAAAGAACTGAAACTCATGACTTAGTTTCACTTTGTCTACCTATGCAGGAAGAGATGTGTTCCTACTGCCAGCTCCTGCCTGTGTAAAACTTCAAATAAAGGATAGAGAAGAAAGTGAAATAGTGTGGTTAATAAGAAAATACGGCATAAAAGAAAAATAATAGAATTTTCTATTAAAAACAAGAGCCTTGCACCAGGGTTAATACAAATTTGGAGATAAATACAGTCTTTAGAAGTGTTTTATAAGGGAATTTTTATTTTGAAACATAGATTCTAAAGTAAAGAGCAAATAAAACACAACATTCTACTAGTTTGTGTATGAATCATCCATTAATATATACCCACTATCTGGAGAAATATCTGATTCATTTTCCAGTACTAAATAGGGTAATAAACTAGTCTTTCCGGAAGAAATAATAATCACAAAAAGACTATTGCCAATAAAGCATACTTTAGTAATAGTTATCTGACTCAGTCAGAAATTAAATAGCCTTAGTGATAGGTTTTAAATTACTGCTACTTTTGTCTACCAATTGTCTTTCAAAATATCATTGTATATTAATTCCATACCACTGTAATATCACCCTATATTAATTCTAATAAAACAATATTACATGCTTTCATACCTCCATCCTAATTACAAGTATGTGGAAAACTGCTGAATGAGAAAATAGAAATATGTGACTTTTCAAACTAACTGATTTTTCCAGTGAAAAGGTTGCTGTTACCATGGAAATGAACTCTTGAGTTTTCCAGCTACTGTACTTATAAAAGTAACTGCTCACAAACACAACCCACAAAGTGGAACAACAAAAAAAACCTCAAAAGTGTGTAACTGACCTAGCAGTGTTCGTGAAGTGTCCTTTAATCATACAACTGGTTGGAATAATGGCCAAATCATATGATTACATTTTCCAGCTTTATCATACATTGTGTTTACCAGTGTGTGAATAAGAAAACTTACACCTAGTTCTCCTCAGTCTAACTGTAAGTTAGACTTTTCTTAGTTCTACCTCATGTGAAAAAAATCTCTGTGAAACTGATATGCAAATACTAGATTAAAAAAGATTAAGTGTTATGGTATTATGAAATAAAAAAATAATTTGTATATTGTGAGATTCCACTGACTTTATGTGCAAAACTATTTTTGGGGGGTCTATTTTGACAGGGAAAAGCATGCAGCACAGATTTTAGTAGCATTGTTGGAAAACCTGAACAGCTTTTTAATAATATGTATATTTTATATGTACATTATTGACTTCATAGTGAGTTACAAAACTAAGACATCTAAATCTCTGCCCCGTTGTCTCTTAAGATGTCCCTGCCTTACAGATGAGTCCATTATCTCAAGCAATGACATTCACGGGACTGTCTATAAAAGGAACGATCACTCCTTAATTGGACGGGAGAATTGGAATTTCTTCATCTTAAAATGAGAGTTTCTCAGAGAAAGGAAAAAGTAAGTAAGCCAATAGCAAAGAAGGGAGAGAGAATGATGAAAAATGAAATGATGAGTATTCATTTAAAATAAAATAGCATAGCCTTTCTCTAAGCTGACATAATTTCACAAGGTATCTTTTTTCCCTTGTTTTTACAAACTTGATGTGGCACAATTTGACAGTTGAGGGCAAGAAACTGCTGAAGGCCAAGTCTTTAGGTGCTGAAATTGGCCTTCCAGGAAGGCTAATGGAAAGAAGGCTAAGCACTCTTGCAGTGGATGAGTTCTTCTGAAGATTTCCTGCTTTTCAGCTGTGCTAGGTCAAATTTGGAACCACCAGTTAAACCATAAGTCTTGATTATTCAAGAGTTTTGAAGATTGGGACTTTGGAACAAACACGCTTTAATAATATTTCTGCAAAAGCCCTTAATTCATCTACATTTGCTTCAAGAAAGCTGTCTGAGATAAGGTCTTACTGCTCACAAAATATTATGCCCTGCATAGATTTGCTGATGTTCATTTGCAAGGTATGTTCATGAAGTTCAATCAATGAAGAATGCGTTAGGTGGGACACTGAAGGGATTAGGGGAACAGAGAGAAGTATGTATGCCACAGTTTCTCTGGGAAACAAAAAGCAGCTTAATACTGCTGATGTATTTTTTCCACTCTCCAGAAGTTGCTTGAGACCAATAGCTGCAGACAGAAGATCAACAAGAGGTCAACGCTTTGTTGTGCCTCAGTTGGGAAGCCCAGGTCCACTCAACCTGATTGCATTACAAGTGGCTTTCTGCAAGATAAGCTCAGTCTGATATGGACTATTTCCATTGGCTGCATTGTGTCCTGGGGAGATGGGGCCTGCCATTTATGTGCTTAATACCACACCCAGAATATGCAGAAGCTAAATGTAGCATTGCCCATCTGATCTCTTGGGTTTGGGTTGTTTGGTGGTTTTTACTGGCAAGAAAGAAAAATGTATAGGGTTAAAAATGCATACTGTAACAATAGTATTGTCTTTGTAGAATCAGAGTCTATTTTATAAACAATTTAGTGGAGCTTCTTGAAAATGTTATATGTGTCTCCAAATGCAAAGTTTAGAATACTTGATGTAGCAAAAATAAATTGCACACTTGTAAATATTTTTCCTTTTGCAGGAAGAGCTGTTTCTCAAGGACTATTCAAACTTCTTGAATGTTTTACTACAATCTTAGAGACTCTGTGAAGCATGCTTTAGGGATATGGTTTAGCAGTGGACATGCATAAGAAGGTTAATGGTTGGACTTGATGATCGTGAAGGTCTTTTCCATTCTAAATGATTCTGTGATTCTATGCTATTCTTGAGGCAAAGAATGGTGTGTGGGGGGGAAGGACATGTTGCCTCTTTTTGCACCATACTGCTGTCCAAAGGCACTGAAAAATGTGCCCTGATAGTAATGTCACTGAATAGTAGGAAGAGGTATCACTTTATCTAATGTAAGGGAACTGATAGACAGGTAAGATTCTTTCTGCCATTAAGATACACTTTTAAAAGTATCATACTCTTCTGGCAGCCTGAAGGACAGGGTAAAGTACTAACACAAGGAGAATGAGTAGAAAGTCCTTTGATAAAGAGGAATCTGGAAAGATCCCCCAGGTTCTAAAATTTCTCTTTTTACAGCCATGTCTACACTGGGGAATTCTGCCAGTGAACAGGCAGCAACAGCATGTGCTGATCTAGATGCTATAGTTTGTATCTCTTCTTGTTAAAAATGTCCTCCTTGAAAGAAATTCTGTCAGAAGATAGGTCAATACTCCCATGCCTCCCATACCTTCACCTAACTTGTAGAGTAGAAATGCTTCACTTGGAGGATTCAGGGTGCTCAAATCCAGGAATCACAGTTCCTTTTCTTGTTATGAACTTATCCCACATTGTCTAGGCCTTCCCACACAATCCCATGGTCCTCCAATGCTGGTCTTTGTTTTTACTCTTCTATCAAAGGTAGTTCCTGTGCATCTACCTCCATCTCTGTTTTAGAAACAACATGCATGGTTTCTATAGTATTTCAGCTACTAAACCACTACGTGCTACCTTGAAAATGAGAAACTTGAAGGTAATGAAAACCACACAATTGTTTCAGAATCAGACACTTGCCAACTAGTTCTGTATCCTGTGAACTGATGCTTTTAAATTTCTGAAAAACAGCTTGATTGTATTATGACATAGATACAATATAATCAGCTGTGTATGTGCAAAACTTCCAGATAGTGAGCTTGCTTCATCGGTGGCTCTCAGCATGGAAACGCAAAAATATGAGAGCTTCCCTGAAATTATAAAGGAAACATGCAGCTCCCTACTGATATGTGTCAGTGTGCAAGTGGTTTACAACAGGGTTGATAGTTATGCAGGTGGGGATGCTGAATCTTACTGAAAGGTGCTTCTAAACAATGCAGAAGACAAGAGATAACACATCCCAAGATGTTAAAACTGTGTTGACGGATAGCCTCAACATGCTGTTAGTGTGTACAAAGTATCTCTGGGAGTAGTAGTGAATCACTGGGAGATTTCTCTGATAGTAATACAGTTCTTTGTATGGAATATGTCTGCTACTCCCTAATTCTGGAATATTGCAGTGTTTAAAAAAAAAAAAAAGAAAATGTTAAGTGGAAAGAAAGAAAAAGTTGAAAGCAAGCTGTTCCTTCAACAGGTACACAGAAGGTATAAAAGCCTTTCACTTGGTGTGCTTGGCTGAGGGAGACTTAAAAGAACGCCTTATAGAGTGCCAGGCATCAATCATATCTCATGATGCAGCTCTAGCAAAGTCAAAAGTAGATACTTATTGTAATCATTTGCTGGCTCAAGTACACATAGTAAATGACATGCAAAAGCCCATTTTGAATTTGACCTACGTTAAAACATGTTAACTAAAAAACGAACATGCAAACAATAGTATTGAAACCTTATAAAATGTAGTCATAATTAAATTTCATATTTTAAAAAAGTCAAGTGGGAGCTGTCTCCTTAACCTTTTATTATACCTGAACTTTGGTGCTGGGTTTGGTTTTTTTTTTGAGATAGTGTTATGACTGTTGTCCTGACTTGGGTGGATGGCTTTGCTGCTTTGAAATGCACTTCCTAGGCAGCTCAGTGTAAACATTTCCAGAGCTGTGGAGATTCTGCAGGTATTTTTGCAGCATTTGTGCTTGCTGCCTGAGAATGACATGCTATCCTGTTGCACTTCTTATTACATCTCTGGGCTGGAATATTTTTGCCAGGAAGCATTTCTTTTGATCTTGCTCCCTTTGCTGTGTCAGAATTATGACCTGTACATGAATTTTCCTTTTGTTTTCCTGAAAGTGGATTTATGATGAACAATGAATTCGGTTTTGGTTAGTTTGCACAAAATATTATCTGTAGGAAACAGTAAAAACAAAAAATGTTCAGCCATTTTGCATGAAATTGACAATAACATCAGTATTAGTGTTTGATTCTGTGACCCATACATTTTCTCAATTAACAAGGGGTGGCCTTTCCTTTGCCAAATAATCCATTTTACTATGCACACGTACATAGACCTATTAATCTGTGACAGGTTCACACTTTGAAAAATTGACAGATTTCCTTGCTATCCATGGAATAATTGCAGATGCTTTGCAAGCACCCCGAGAAGAAGACTAGCGCCTCATGTCACAGTACTTGAATTCTAGCTTCTGTTGTCTCCTAAGGAAGTATGCATTTGCAAGGAAGGCTATGGGATTTGCATGTCTAGCATAGTGTTAGTGCAGTGCCATAGCACTACTTGCCTTCTCGCTGTAGTGCGGCATCAAGGAAATGACCTGCTGAGAGGAAATACGAATGATTCTAAAGACAGATTTACACAAAGAACTTCTATTGACTTTAAAATGCTGGTCACTATAAGAATCTTAAGGGTACATGGCTCTGGCTGACATTCTTACATTAGCTTCTCAAAAGAACAGCAGTCCAAAAACACACGTGTAATCACATTGGGGTGCCAGAAAAACTTAGGTTTACTGTAAAGGTATGAGCTCTACTATCTGCAAGGATACTAGGATAAAGAATGTTTATAGGTATAACTAGTTATAGTGTAAGGGACAAACAGAAACACTCCCATTGTCAAGTAATATCAATTTTACCTAAATAAATAATTTTAAAAGGAAATAAAATAAGGAATTAAACTATTATTGCTAGGACGATGTTGAAGTACAGGATTGTAATAATTTAGCTTGCGCTTCTAAAACACATCTTGACTACGTTAAAAAAAAAGTGATTTTCATTTATCACTAGGGGGCACTCCTCTCCTAAATACATTAAGAAAAGGGCACAAACTTTACTATAAATACGTTTTTTCGGTGAGATGTTAAGAAGATGTACATGGATCTATTGAAATAGTTTTCTATGTTTCTAGAAGTAAATGCTAAAAGGTAAGAATATGTTACTCATTAACCTTTCTTCACATTCCTTGAACTTGTGAATCTTTGATTAAATTAAATTTAAAAATTAGTTTAGAGTCATTGGTTTCTATTTAAAAAAAGCAACTATGTCTTGATAGACTGGGATGTTTAATGCGTTCTCCTTGATTTGTGTTAAGTTCATGAAGTACATTATTAAATATCTTATTTCCACTTAAAGATACTCTCATAAGACTGTCATGTTCTTAATCTTCACTGTCAGTTTGTAATCATTAACAAAACATTAATTAATACTTCCCTATTCATCATCCATATACTTTGGAAGAAATATATAATTTAATACTCTTTGAAGTAAAGGAACAAAAGATAAATGCTTTCCAAATGATCAGCATATGTAAATTGTTAACTGTTAGTTTTCTTCAGACATTTAACCCAAGTGTGTATTTGATTCTCTCTGAGTACATTGGCACTGTATATAGGACAAGTAGATTTAATTTCAAGCTGCATAAAGCAGTTTGTAAGTGAGTAGATCTGAATAGGATCAGAGAAATGGAAAAATGAAAAAGAAGGGAAGATCTGCCATTAAAAAAAAAAAAAAAAAGGAATAGTGGCACTATAAAACATGAAACAATACTAGAAATCAAACTTCATAGATTTCAGTATTTACTTTTCAGTTTAGAAGACCTCACTCCAAAATATAGTAAAGGATCAGAACAACAGGCATTTTAATCAATATGTACACATGCTTTATCAAGGTTGGGAAAAACACAGTGAACAAGTTATGGAATGGACAGTTAAATTTTAATAAATACCAAGTTTATTATTAAGAGAAAAGCATTCATTACATGATCTGTAACTGTCTGTCTTTTCATACTCTTTGCATATGTGGCCTAGGATCAAAGATAATCAAGCCTGATTTCAAGTCTGTAGTGATTAGTGCCGGCTTCTGGCATACATAACGTGCCCTGGTACATATTGATCAATGCAATCATAGAATCATTAAGGTTGGAAATGACCTTCAAGATCATCAAGTCCAAAAGTCTACTAAATATTATTAGGAACACTAAGCCATGTTCTGAAGTTCCACATCTAGACATTTTCTAAACACCTCCAGGTATGGTGATTCTACCACCACCCTTGGCAGCCTGTTCCAATGCCTAAGTAAAAAAAGTTTTCATAATATCCAACTGAAACCTCCCCTGGTGCACCTCAAGCCCATTTCCTCTTGTCCTAAATCTATTCATTTAATGTTCTATATGGAAAATATAATTCAGTTCTGTTATTCTAATTCTACACATCATTTTGAGAACAATTTCTGAGAGGTGGCATCAAGATGAAAATATCATATGTACAAGTTCTATGACACTGTCTAAAATTGTCTGTGCCATCTCCATCAAAATACTACCTTTTACAATAGCTTCTATGGTCTGAGAACTAATGTCTGTTCAAAAATCCTGGAGCTAATTTTCATACTACTGAGATGCTGAGATAGTTACAGGTTGATGTTAAAAATCAGAAAGCTCCGTGTCATTTATTCATTGCTGGTTTTCAAGCTTCTCTTGGTTCGGGATTCCCTTCCTCTTTCACAAGTGCTTTAGGTGAAAATGTAATTGTTTACTGTGAGTCTCTCTCAAATAGAAAGGATTGAGTCACCCCAGCATTATGACTCTCATATATGGTCAGCAATATAAAATGTTACAGAGAAATGAAGAATGGGGATGTTCTTTATCCCTGATTAAAAGGAGATCTTCGAAAGTGACTAAAAGTAAATAAAAAGTGACTAAAACTCTTTCTAATATGTAGCTCTGAATCTCAGAGAGACCCTGTTATTAGGAACAGGTGATTCTTTGATAGAGTTTTGATAAACAGGAGGCTGGATGCTATGCAGTGTTTTGGAAAATCTTTCACACAGATTTCTTAGAGTTTGTCTGGATTTGTATACTTTAATGAATGCAATGTAAGCTCTCCTACAAAAGTGTTGATAGTTTGGGGTTTTGATTCTCAAAGATGCTGGCAATTATCAATTCGTATGTTCTTGACTCTCCCTTTTGCTATTGAGTATGAATCAGAGGGGCATGTGAAAATGAAACTCCTGTAACTTACATATTTTTGGTAGTTCAAGAGACTATGTTTGGTGTAAGATGGTTCTCTGAAACACAAGCAGCCTCCTTGAAATGCATGCTAGAGCTTGAAAGAGCAGTCTAGGTTATTAATTTTAATCTATGATATAGGGAAGTTATGTGGCTTGCACAATGTTTCAAGATAATAGTAAGTCTGAGATCCTTGGTGTTTATCTTGATGTCCTGAAGTAGAGGGGGATAAAAAAAAAAAAACCCCAAACAACAACAACAAAACAAACAACAAAACACATAGTAATGAGAGATGAGAATTACTTGCTGTTGTACTCTTATGGCTGGTATCGTTAAGATGGGTGTGATTTATGCTAATATAATAAGAGAATAAATCATAATAATTGATTATGGTAGCATAGGTCAAGAAAAATCATGACCTTTAAAATCTTTTAAAAAATCAGGAATTACTATGTTGTGTATTAACATACTGTTATTTTACCCTACTAAATTGGGAAACTATTGGACACTTAGTATTTTAAGCTAATAAAATAGCCAAACAAGGACTCTTTGAAGAGCCATTAATGGTCAACTTACAGTCTAGTATAGAGCCTAGCTGCATGTGAAGAGAGAGAAGTGGAACAAGGAAGTTTCATCAACCATGTCGGTAAATTTCTGCATTTCTGTTGAGCTCTATAGGAGTCTCTGGAGGAACTGAGGTCTGTTGGTGGAGTTCCATCTGCTGAATCCAGAATGTATCTCAGTGGGTTACCTTCAACCTGATACTAGCATCTCCACTGCTGTTTGTACGGACATCATAGAACACCAAAATATGCTGTATAAAAACACGGTCCCCATTCAAGACCAGAAAACTTCTGTAGAAATGTTAAACCCGTGACATAATTAGTCTAGGCAAATCTAGATCAATTAAAGTCTGGATAAATTATAGACTTTTAAAGGTCAGTGCTCATGAGGGTGTATAGAGGTGCAGGCTGAGCATGCCTTCTTCCCCCTGCTTCCTCTATATGCACAGCTATTTGGTATAGTATGGGTCTATGTTAGGAGGAAACTGTTTGCTAAGAATGTGGAAAACCTGCCATCTCAGAGGGATTTAAATTTGAGATTGGATTTATGGCAATTGTCCCTGTGGTATCTTTTGCCCTTTGAGCCAGATCATCCTAAAGAAAAATCATCATTATGTAAAGGCCATGCAAGTTTCCAACAGATTTATAAACTGCTGTCCAGACTCCTCACTGTGTATAACAAAATTCATTCCTTTCACATTTTCTTCCATGTAAAATCTAGATGAAAAGTCAATGTCCTAAAACCTTCTGTAGAATCCAAATTTTAAACTTTTTTTTTTTTTGCTCTTAATTTCAGTGGTTTGGTTGCCCTGAATTGAAATGTTGCTTTAAATTTAATTTAATCTGAATATTCAGAATTTGATTCTGTCAAATTGCATCTTCTGGTAAATTACCTCTTTATTGTCTAAACGCTTTGTGTACCTATTCTCTCCTATGGTCTACCCAAGGAGCCAGATGGTTAGAAATTTCCAGGCCTCTGACCTGAATCTGTGGCAAAACTACATCTTCTACAATTCATCATGGTCTCCTTTGAGGTTTAGACACGCATCTGGCCCACAGAGACTGGGTCTCTGAGGAACTCAGTCTTTGAAATACAGCAACTACAAATTACAGCCAATTAATTCTGACCAACCTGGAAATTAACTGTTCAGTTAACTTTTGACAAAATTAAATCTTTCAGTTTGGTTGAATAAAGTGATTAATTTTGCTATGTGAAAATGCCCACTATATAAGCAGAGTTAGCATCCCACAGGAAAAAAATATTTTGCAGAAGCACATTTTAACTGTTTAACTGCATTATCTGTTAACTGGAGTACCATGGAACTGGAGTTCCTTTCTTCATTTCCTTAAGTATATTTTCTGTCTTTCCCCCACTCGCCCCCCCCGGCCCTCTCACAAACGCCCCCCGCCAGGTCAGGGCCACCAACATGGCGCCCAGGAAGCCCCGTGCCCCGGGACTACAGCTCCCAGCATGCCGAGGGCACAAACATTGTGCACAGGAAGCCCAGTGCCC